>MAVT02001614.1:0-11120 GCA_001702395.2 Diaporthe helianthi
AGCGAGTATATAAATAGGGGTAGTCCCTAAGCTAGACGTCTAGAATAGGCTAATATACCTAAGCGTTCCCTGCTACTATTCTACAGAGTATTATGCTCATGACCTGGGCATCGCGTCAGCTACAGGGTTACTGGCCGAGTTGATAGGTCAGATTGTGTTTGTCCATCCTCACATGCAAATACTGGAGATTGGTGCTGGGACAGGAGGAGCAACCAAGAAGGTGCTCCCCAAGATCGGCGAGGCCTTCGACCATTACACCTTCACTGACATATCGGCTGGGTATTTCGAAACGGCCAGGAATGTGTTTGCCGAGTATGATGAGCGCATGGACTTCAAAGTGCTGGATTTGGAGAAGGATATCATCCAGCAGGGCTTTGAGCAGCACTCGTACGACCTGGTCATTGCCTCGCTCGTGTTGCATGCTACCAAAGACCTCAAGAAGACTCTCCAGAACGTGCGGAAGCTCCTGCGGCCGGGGGGCTACCTGGTGGCGACCGAGACGACCAACCCTTCGACCATTCGTGCGACGTTTTTGATGGGTGGTTTGGACGGCTGGTGGCTCGGCGCCGAGTCCGATTCTGGACGGCAATGGTCGCCCAATGTCACATCTGCCGAGTGGCACTCCCTCATGTTGGACGCTGGATTCACCGGGATTGAAACCAGCACGCCGGAGCGCGATGCAATGTCACGGCCGTGTTCGGTCTTGGTTACCCGTGCGAGCAACGAGTGCGTCAATGTTCTCACAGCTCCCAGCATGGATGTGTCGCAGCTGTCTGCCATACACGGACTGCTCATTATAACCGGACCCTCACTGGAAGCAGTGAGAGCCTCACGTTCCATGTGCCGCCTGCTGAATGCACACTGTTCAGGTTTCAAGATCATAAGAAGCATCGCAGACCTGTCTGTGGCGGACCTGCGCAGCCATCCAACGGTTGTGAATTTTTCGGATTGGGGAGAGCCCGTGTTCCAAGGCCTTACAAAAACCTCTTTCGAGAGCCTTCAAACCCTCTTCTCCCACGTCGAGACCTTGATGTGGGTCACCAGGGGATGCCGCTGCGACCAGCCGTACGCCAATGTCTCGCGTGGCTTTGTGCGAGCACTGGCAAGGGGGAATTCCCAGCTTAACGTTCGCATCATCGACTTTGGGCCGGATGTGGAGTTGCAACCTACTGTGTTGGTCGATGAACTATTGCGCCTTGCCGTCCTGCACCGTGCCCACCAGGATGACGTGGACCTGCTTTGGAGTCCCGAGACGGAAATGACAGTCGGAGCTTCTGGCTGCTTGTCCGTGGAGCGGGTGAAGCCAAGCAAATATTTCAACCAATGCTACAACTCTGCGCGCAGAAACGTCGAGGTCTCGCTGGACCCCAACGAGACGCCTGTCCGCCTGACAGAAAATGGGCGGTGGGAGAGATGTCAACGTTCTCAACAAAAGCAGGGCCACCACAAGACCGACCGTGGCGTATTGATCAGGCTTCTTTACAGCTCTGGCTCATACATTAATCTTGCGTCAGGTTCCAACCCTGGGAAGCTATGGCCCTGCGTTGGCATCGAAGCAGATAGTGATCGCATGGTCATGGCACTGGCCAGCGAAAGAGCGTCCACGGTCCATGTCCAACCGGAGCATACAATGCCTTTGCCTTGCGACGCTGGAGAGGCTCCAGAGCACCTCGTCATCCTGGCGAATAGCTTGAGAGCTGAAGCTATTGCCATGACCGCAGCGGGTAGCCCGCATGGTACTACAATCGTGGTTGAGCCTCGCTCCGATTTGGTTGTCGCCCTGGCCCGAGTTGCTACCAGAGACAAGGTGGATATCTTGTCCATAATAACAAGTCTTGATACGATGCGGGAGGTTAAAGATCTCAAAGGCACTCTTTTTGTCCATCCGAAATCCTCTAGATCGACCCTCAGAAGACAATTGCCCCCTGGCGTCGCCACCGTGGTCAATATGGCGGGCAACGATCTGCTGTCACGACGACTTGGGGCTGTTATGGACAGGAAAGTGCGAGTCGTCAACTTTTCCGACTTGTCGTTACATTTCAACTCATTGAACATCTCGCCTGAGTTCATCAGTGACATCAAATCAACTGCCGCGCCAGGTCCCAGGCACGTTCTCGTGCGGGAGGTCCAACACCTCTCAGACATGCCCGAGGACGCTGAGGTGGTACTCGACTGGACAGGAATACGCAAGATACCCATAGCAGCGAGTTATACTGACGCTCTACCAAGTCTCCGGGGCGATCGAACGTACCTGCTTATTGGCCTAGCAGGGCGCAACGGTCTTGGAGTCTCCATCACGGAATTCTTGATCCGACAGGGCGCGAGACACCTCGTCCTCACCAGCCGCAGACCGGATCCCAATCAGAAATGGATTGAGCACTACACCTCCAAAGGCGTTACGATACGTATCATGGCAAACGACGTGACTGATGAGGCCGCGGTCAGGACCCTTGTTCATCACATCAGAACTACTGGTCCCCCGATTGCCGGTGTGGCGAACGCTGCCTTGGTGCTGCACGACTCGATGTTTTTGACCATGACTTATGATCAGATGATGGATGCTTTGAGACCAAAGGTGGAAGGCAGTCGAATACTGGATGAAATCTTCTGGCAGGACGAACTGGACTTCTTCATCATGTTCTCTTCGCTGGCAAGCACCATTGGCGCTCCAGGACAGGTGAACTATTCAGCCGCGGTGAGTACACAGGCATTTTCATCACTCAAGACCTCGAGAGGCATCTTCTGACATTTTACTACCCGTTAAAAAAGAGCATGTACATGCTGGCATTAGCAGAGCAGCGCAGAAAACGAGGCGTAGCTGCCAGCTGCGTCGACCTGGGCATGGTGGTTGGAGTAGGCTACCTTGCCCGCGAAGGCACGCAGCAAGCCCAAAAGGACCTCTCCCAGGCCGGTTTCCGCAGCATGTCGGAGCGCGACGTCCACTTTGCCTTTGGCGCGGCCATTCAGGCTGGTCAGGCTGGCTCTGGGCACCCGGCTGACTTGATCACGGGCTTGCTACCGTCCCAAATGACTGGAAGCTATCTCCAAAGCTGGACAAAGCTGCCTCGATTCGGCCACGTCACCCGTACGCAGGCTACAGCTGCTAATCCCACACGGAGCAAGTCCTATACTGCGGTTGAATCTGCGAGGAGTCTCTTGCATCAGGCGAAGACGCAGGATGCTGTTGTGGTCATTGTAAAAGGCAAGTATCTCGGTCAAGTTGACTCATCCCCACGAGCAGTGAATACTAACGTCATTTTCAATATAGGACTTATCCTGCGCAAACTACAGCAGATGCTCCAACTATCTGCAAAGATCACAGCCGATCCAGATGCCTTGTTGCAGCAGGGCGTAGATTCTCTGGGAGTTGACTCACTGGTGGCGGTAGAGCTGAGGACATGGCTGTTGCGTGAGATGGAAGTGGATATTCCCATTTTGACAATTCTAGGCCAGCTGAGCGTCCAAGACCTGATAAACTGCTGCGTTGAGAGACTGCCACCAACAATGCTTCCAGCGCTGGGTCAGGGAGACATTGATGACTTGCCGCCAACGCTCCTGGACCAGGCTGTTCACAGCAAACTCGCCAGTCTCCTACACCCATCTCCAACAGAGGAGCAGCTTCATCCCAGTGGGACGTTATCAGGGGAGCTGATGGAGGGCCAGTGGGCTTCCGACAGCGACGGCAACAGCCATCAGGGAGCCCACAACGAGTCAAAGCACGTCACTCAGTCCCCGGAACCACTTCACGAAACCAGCAGCAACTTTTCTTCTGGCGCTCTCACAAGTCGCTCAGCTCGCAGCTCCCTGTCGTCCCTTGCGGCTTCCGAGCACCACAAGCCCCTCGATACTTCTAAGCATCGTGCGCCTACCCCTGAAAATCATACCGTGGCGTCGCTGACAGTGAGCTCATAGTAGAAAGAGCTTTTCCCATGTCCTTTGGACAGTCTCGCTTCTGGATCATGAGCCTAATGGTACAGGATCCTGCAGCCTTCAACGTCTCGGCACGACTTGAGATCACCGGTCGACTAGACACCGTTGCGTTTGCCAAGGCGGTCCAGCTGGTTGGATGTCGCCACCAGGGACTGCGGACAGCCTTCTTCGTAAACGACGACGGTCAACCTACGCAACGTGTTCTGGATGATGGCGTACTCAAGCTTGAACTTCTGCCTGCAACATCATCGATACAAGAACACTTTTCCAACCTTCAGAGGCATAAGTACGACCTCGAAAGGGGCCAGACCATGCGGGTCTTGCTGCACACTGGTTCAAGCACATCCAACACGCTCTTAATCGGATACTCTCATGTCAACATGGATAGTACTAGTCTTGGGATATTTATACAGGACCTGTGCCGCTCATACCTGGGCCAGAATCTACCTCAGCCTAGCCTGCAGTACACGGAATTCTCCGAGTTGCAGAGAAAAAGTCTCCAGAACGGCCTCTGGCGCGATCACGTTGCATTCTGGCGAGAGGAATTCCAGTCCCCCATGCCCCCGCTGCCTCTTCTTAACATCTCTCCTCGCAGTTCACAGCCGAGACCTGTGCTCAAAGATTACCATCATCTGTCCTGCTTCGCTCAAGTCCCAGGAGCACTCGCCAACAAGATCCTGACAGCTAGCCGGAAGATCAGAGCAACGCCGTTCCATATATATCTGGCAGTCTTCCAGACTTTGCTTGCGAGACTCGCAGAAACGGATACCGTCGTGATCGGCATGGCAGACGCCAACCGCAGCATTGTTCCCGGCGCACAAGAATGCATCGGAAACCTGTTGAACCTCGTACCTCTCCGCCTCAAAACTCTCAAGGACGAATCGTTCTCCAACTTGACCAGACTGGCAAAACAAAAAGTCCTTTCCGCCCTTGCACACTCGGAAGTGCCGCTTGAGGTCATCATGAACGAAGTTGGAACAGAACGTAGTGCATCACACAGCCCCATGTTCCAGAGTTTTATCGACTACCGCCGTGAGAATGAGAGGCTAGAACTCGGCTCTGGGGCCCAGCAGATCACAATTGAAGGGAAGGAATACGCGTTGAGCGAGACGCCCTACGACATTATGCTGGATATCATTGACAAGCAGGACGGTACTGCCAACTTGAGCATGTTTGTGCAGCAGTCGCTGTACACCAAAGAAGAAGGGGAACTGCTTCTCCGGAGCTATATGCACATTCTCAACACCCTGACGACCAACCCCGATATGCTCGTTGGAGATGCCACATTGTGGGACAGGCGAGACATTGACTCAGCCCTCGCACTAGGAAGAGGAAAGAGACTTGCGCTATCGGACCAGTCGTTCCTGGTTGAGCTCGATGTTATTGCTGAGACCCAGCCTGGCTCCGTGGCAGTTAAGGACTCAGGCGGAGGGCGGTTGGACTACTCGCAGCTAGTTCTGCAGACCCGGCTGGTTGCTCACTCTCTAATGGACCTTGGCCTGCAGAAAGGTGCCAGAGTAGGAGCTTTCCTTCCACCCACTGTCAGCTGGATGGCAGCCATGATGGGCATCTGGCGAGGAGGCTTCGTTTATGTCCCACTCGAGGTGACACAGGGGCTCCCAAGGCTAACTCAAGTTGTCCGCGAGGCAAATTTGGCGGCGGTGATAGTCGACGAGGCAACATTGGCCATGCTGCCCGGTATTGGGTGGTCGTCTGAGTCTTTGACTATAAACATAGACCAGCTTGGAGATGCGGCAGCCTGCGTAAACAAAGCCCCTCTACCCGATGTAGGAAGCAAAGACGAGGCAATGGTCATGTATACAAGTGGTTCCACCGGTACGCCAAAGGTTCGTCGTCCGTCTACATTGACCCTGATTCAAAAATTCCGCAACTAATCCGGCCAAACTCAGGGCATCTGTATTCCTCACCGAATGATTACAAGCGCGATCAAGAGCTTTCTACACCGGTTCCCGCTACCTCCCCAGACTGTGCTGGCCCAGACTCCGTTCAGCTTCGACATGTCCTGGTGGACAGTTCTGATTGGGCTTGCGACGAAGGGAACCGTTGTGGTGGCTGGACAGACCGCCAGGCGCAATCCATACGCTCTGACAAGGCTAATTGCCCGCGAAAAGGTTACATTTACATTCGCAGTCCCCTCTGAGCTGATTTCATGGATCGAAAACGCAGAGCTGGGCGAGTTGCGGGACTCGGATTGGAGCTTTCACTGCTCAGCTGGTGAAGCAGTCCCATGGGGTCTAGTCAGCGAACTTCAACGACTGGGAAAACATGACCTTCGGGTCGTGAATGCCTATGGGCCGACCGAGACGATGATACCTACAGTCTATGAGCTTGGCTACTCTTCGATGACGACGACTGCCATGCCGATCCCGATCGGTGCGGTGCTTCCCAATTACAATGTCTACATTGTTGATCAGCAGGGCCAACCAGTGCCAGCTGGTGTGCCGGGCCAGCTTGTTGTTTCTGGACCAGGGATCGCAACGGGCTATGACAACGACGAGTTTTCCTCAGCAGAGCGCTTTCCTTTGGACCGGCTCGCTTCCGCCGACTTCCTCGACCATGGATGGACCCACTGCCACCTTACCGGGGATCACTGTTATGTACGCAAGTCTGATGGGGTGCTGATCATGCTGGGCCGTGATGATGGCGACACTCAGATCAAGATGCGGGGCTTCCGTATGGATTTGCTTGACATTGAGGCCAATCTCGTTGCCACCGCTGCGGGAAACATCTCCCAGGCCATCGTGCACCCTCACAAACCTCGTGTGGATGATACTTCTATCCACTTCCTTGTCGCCCATGTCGTACTATCGGAGCAAGGGAGATCATCATTGGCATCAGAACTCGACCGAAACGCCTTCTTGGCTCGTGTAGCGAGAGAAATGCCTGTACCGGACTATATGCGACCCTCCAGACTGATCATCGTCGACTCGTTACCACTGAGCGCCCATGGAAAGATCGACAGGCGTTCAGTAGCCAAGTGGCGTGCTCAAGCCAATGAGCAGAAGTGGTTACCAGTTGACCATGCAAAAACTGAAAAGTCCCATCTAGCCATCATGGCTGCCGTCTGGAAAAGAATTCTTGGCGAGGGTGTCGCATCACTTTCTCTTTCTGGCGAGTCCGACTTCTTCGCCGTAGGAGGAAACTCGTTGCTGTTGATACGCCTTCGTACTGAGATCCAGACGGAGACGGGTATTGGCCTCGACTTGTCCCTCTTGTTTCAGCATAGCACCCTGGCCGGCATGGCGAGCCTCATCGAGACCGAGAGTGATGTGGAGGACAACAGTGCAGCCGGCGTGTCCTCTATTATCCACTGGGAAGAAGAGACCAAGGTCGATGATTTAAGTGCTCTCGTTCACGTCCCAAACCACAAGACACTCACATCGGGGAATCTAATCGTCCTGTTGACGGGGGCAACCGGTTTCTTGGGAAAGGCCTTGCTACGGAGTTTGGTGCAGTCACCCAAGGTTGAACGCGTTCACTGCCTGGCTGTACGAAATATCTCCCGCCTCCGCAACTTCACCTCGCCCAAGATTGTCGTACACAAGGGCGACCTATGCCAGCCCAGGTTAGGCATGACGTTAGAAGAAGCCCGCAGCGTCTTCAGCTCTGCATCCATTCTCGTTCACAACGGGGCTGACACGTCATTCATGAAGTCGTACAGCACACTCAAGAACGTAAATCTGACTTCCACGCGAGAGCTTGCCCAGCTCTCGCTTGAATATGGTCAACTCACGCGTTTCCATTACGTCTCTACGGCCGGGATCGCATCTCAGGTGCAGCGGGATCTGTACGAAGAGAGCCTCGGGCCCATGCCGGCGAGCGACGGTGCGCAGGGCTACATCTATTCCAAATGGGCATCCGAGGTCTTTCTCGAGCAGCTCAGTCGGGATACCGGCCTGCCAGTCGCGATCCACCGGCCGACGGCCATTGTCGGCCCAGGTGCGCCACAGCTCGATGTCATGTCCAGCGTGTTGCGTTTCTCCGAGATTTTTGGGCGCAGTCCCGCAGATGAACGGGATTGAGGGTCATTTCCAGTTCGTCAGCGTTGAGTCGGTTGCGCACGACATGCTTGGCTCAATCGTACTTGAAGATGCAGGGCAAACCGTGGTACAATACCGAAATCACTGTGGTCCTCCCGAGCATGCGGTCCCGGTCCATCGCCTTGCGGAGTATTTGCTTCAAAAGCTAGAACGGCCAATCACCACGCAATCGGACGCTGAATGGATCCAGCGAGCAGGGGAAGCGGGATTGCCGGCGGAAGTAGCTGCTTACCTCGGGGATCTTAGTGCAGCTTTCAATCGCACCGGCAGGAAATGGGTTTTCCCTCGGGTTTGGAATGGGAAACATCGGAGCAAGTAGCTGTTTCTGCTTGTTAGACGTCTGTCTTCTCTTTCAGTAGAGCTTGTCGATGGACCAGGAGCACATGAGGATATGTATATAGGTATGAAGGACTTCAATTGAAATATCACACAGCTGAGGGTTCTGATCATTCATGACTGTATTGAGAATCAGATCTAACTTAGTTGTTCCATTAGTAAACATAACACGTAATTATAAGGCCAGATAGCTAATTATTATTAAGAGTATTTCATTGATCCATATTAGTACTTGAGCATTTGTTACCCTAAACATTCGGAATTATACATCACGCAATACAGAAGAGAAATTGATCAGCACAAAGACAGGCGTGCCTCCATTGTAGTTAAAGGCTCAAAGTGATAGGTCTCGCTTGAATAATTGCAGTCTTCTATTCTTAATTTTAAAGTCAGATATTCGCACAACCATTTTCGGATGCTACACAACCTTTTCCAATTCAGCAGCGCTACAGTTAATCAGAGCCCGCCATTCCACTTCGTTATACCACCTACTAGAGTATTTTTAACTCCCGCTACATTATATACTACAAATCCAACGCCTACCTAGGTAGTAAGGAACTATTAGTAAAAGAAATCATCTACTATATAGACTTAGAGTTAGTTATTAGATACTAGGCTAGCGGCTAAAAAGTAGTAGATAAGGGTATAAAAGATTATTAACTAGCTGTTATAAGTAAACCCTACTACTAATAATATAACTAGTAAGGCTACTACTAGTATTAGTAACGATATACAGCTTAAAGTAGAAGTACTTAAGGATAACTTAATATATAGTTAAGCGTAATTTATATATAAAATACTATATAGTTAAGCTAAAAAGTAGGTAGTTCAGATTTATATAATTTTACCTTAGGTATAATAATTATTAAAATTATATACTATATTAGTTTATAAACTTATATTAATAGAATATATTATATAATATCTAAAAATCGATATAGTAATATTTTACTTCTTTACTTTTTATAGAATGTTTTTAACTTAAACTAGGCTAAACCTATAAATTAACTTAGTACTAACGGAGAAGAATAAAATGTATTAACTTATATCCTTAAAGAAATTTCAAGCCCTAAAATAAAGGTTAAGTAGCTTAGTATAGACTTGTAACACTATATCTATATAACTACATATTAGTAATGCAATGATATAAAGATATAATATTTTTATATTATTATATTACTTACCCTTTATTTTATTATATCATTATATTACAAACTACTTATATTACTTATATAAAGATATTATAATTATAAAGTAATATAAAACACTATATTACAATTTAAAAATATTACGTCTATATATTTCTATCTTATAAACCCCTTATATTATTATATTATTATATCACGGACTCTTAAGAATGTTGTATTATTATATCATTATATCGTTATATCTTTATATTAGTAATATAAATCACAACTCTAGCTTAGTATAGCTAGCTACTTATTATATATTTCAAAGCTACTTTTATAAATCTCTTTTAAATTTAGTTTAAAAAAGGTTAGGCTTAAGCTAAACTATATTACCTTACCCCTCCCTTAGTTCCCCCTTTCTTTACTATTTATCTTTCTCGATATTTAACTATTAAGTTCTTTAGCGGCGTATAAACTATCTAAAAAAACATCTATACTACTAAATTTACATATATACTTACTTCTAGGGGATATATTCACTACTTTTTTCCTTCATTATACCTTTATTTCTAAAACTTTAAACTATTTTTCTAGTTTAGTAAAAAGAGTTTAAAATTAGAAAAGTATTAGTGTATTATATATATTTTTTATTTAAATCATTTCTAATATATATAAGCTTTATATTTTAAAACTTAAATAACTTTATATGAAGAAATTACTTTAGATGTAATGATAAATTATATATTAAGTTTCTTTAAAGTTAGTAAAAACGAAAACCTTATAACTTTAAATAGTTACTTTACTAGATGCCGCTAAAGGTACGTTTTACTCTATAAAAGAAAAGAGTGAAATGTAAGTTAAATAGTAACCTACAGCTAAAAAACTAATTTATATACTATAATTAAAGAGGAAGTATATAGTATAGAGTAAAAGAGGACTTAAATTATTAAGGGAAAAAATCTTAAATCTATAAAGTAATATAACTACTTCTATAACCTATTTATAATAGGTTTTCCTTATACCTTAAAATATACCCTTCTTAAATCTATTATATAAATAATGGGTAATAATGTAATATATAAACCTAAAGTTTTAATTAAATACTCTATAAGCTTTTCCTAGTATTTTACTAACTCCTTCTAAGTATATATACTTCTTCTTACTTTTCTTTTATTAAGTACTTCTTCTTATACTATATCTTCTAAATAATATCTATCTAAAAAGTATACCTAAAAAGAATTACTAGTATAAACTCTATTTATATATATTATCTATATTAGTATATTTATAAATAGTAATATTATATATAATAATAACATCTTCTTATTTTCTAATTCTAATAAAAGTTCTATACCCTCGTTTTTTTCCTATTATAAAATCTAAAAGAAGTAACAATACTTTATTAAATATAATAATTCCTCACTAATTTCTATATAGTTTTATACTTTTAATCTATGCTATTTAAAGAGAATTCTTTCTAATAAGTATACTAAATTCCTTAATAATATTTTTTTTAAAAAAGGTTTGGCGTAAAATGTCTAGTAATTAATAGGTTATAGGTAAAGTTATAAGTATATAGCAGGTATATACGTATATAAGTATACAAGGTATATAGGTATATAGGTATATAGGTATATAGGTATATAGGTATATAAGACCCCTA
>MAVT02001615.1:0-11119 GCA_001702395.2 Diaporthe helianthi
AAGATTAAGTTAAGTTCTATTAATCTAAGTATATATAGCCTATAAGTAGTCTACGCTAGTGCCCTGATTAAAGTGACTGCTAAACGTAGAGAAGGTATAGTGTTAAGTTGCTCCTGCTAACGACAAATGTTAAGGCCCTGTATACCTAGGTATTAACGCCGATGTTACAACAGGCGGTCTAGATAAATAGCCTTTAGACTCCACCGATACCGCAACTGTCCACCGTTTGGTACGCGACAGCGTATGCTCTGTGTTGGTCCGGCCCATTCCCGACGAATCATCTTTCTTTGACTTCAGCATGGAATGGACTCACTCATGGCTCTTCAAATACTCAGACGTCTACGGCGTGGTCTCCGTCGTTCTGATCTGGGGCTTCACAGTTTCGACAATCTACTCGAAGGCGACTCGAACCAGAGCGAGGACGAATTGCTCATACAGCCCATGTTCGACACATACCGAGCCCTCATCGAGCAGATTCCGAAGCCAAAGGCCCTTGCCAAGTGGAGCACGGGCGCTCCGACTACCGTGGTCCTGACGGGCTCTACCGGCACCGTGGGCACTTTTCTCCTACGCGCGTTGCTGGACCGCCCGGAGATAATTAGAGCATGTCTTTTGCTTGAACCGCTCGGAAGATGGAGGCCGTGCCACTCAAGAGCTGCGAATGGCAGAAAGAGGAATGAATTCGGACGAACTGGACTCCCGCGTGACTTTCATACAGTCTGATTTGAGCCGACCTCACCTCGGCTTGGACGACGAAATCTACGACCAGCTCCGTGCCCGTGCCGGCCTCATCATCCACAATGCCTGGCCACATGCAGTCAACTTCAACCTCAGGATGGCCGCCTTCAGACAGCAGCTCGCCGGACTGATCAACTTGCTCGCGCTCTCTGCGGAGGCCAGCTCTACTGAACCAGGTCGCATGACACCCTTCCTCTTTGTGTCCTCTGTCAGCGCCGCAGGAATGGAACAGCCTGCTGGAGACAGTCGCCCTGCACTTGAGCACCTGAGCAAGTCCTAACTATGAGCCATGCACCCAAGACAAATGGGTATGCCCGAAGCAAATTCCTTGCTGAGTTGCTCTGCGATACTGCCGCCCATGAACTGCGCATACCAGTCGACGTACCCGTAACTATCGCTCGCGTCGGTCAGGTGGCCGGTGCCATGCACCAACAAGGAGGCGAGTGGAACAGGAACGAATGGCTTCCCAGCCTAGTCCTCGGCTCACTTGAGCAGTCGCAATGGGCTGTCTCCTAGAGAATCTGGGGCCTCATTTCTCCGAGATCGACTGGCTTCCTGCGGATGTGCTGGCCAGTGTTCTTGTAGACATCTGGACCTGGTCAGCGATCAGACTGATTTCGACCCACGAGATATAGGCGGCGCGAGGGTCTATAATCTGCGAAATACTTAGACAACGACTTGGACTAATCTACTGCCATCCGTGATTGACACCATAAAGGTGGTCCTTGGACCGAATCACGTGCTAGAAGTGGTGCCACCCGCAGTCTGGCTGAGACGGCTCGATGATGAAGCGTCCAGAGATACTGGGGATGGGGCAGCGACGAACCCAGCAATTAAGCTCCTCGATTTCTACAGGGACTACCTGTGGCGGACCTGTAAGCATGGTGCTGCGCGCAAGATGCCGCCCATGTCCATTGAGCAGGCCTGCACTCGGAGCCCGAACCTGAGGGCAGCGCAGGCCATCAGCTCGCGTTGGATGCGAAAGTGGATCCTTGAGTGGATTAGATGATTCACCGAGGCCGAATTTGGGCTCTGCCAGAGCTCGATCAATGGATGGTACCATCAAGAGCTCCGAGGTTCCAATGCAGTAGAGCCGACCACCCCCCCTCCAACAGCCGTTTGGCTTCCGCGATGGTGAGTAGCACAGAGATTACAACTAAATGCCGTCCGGATTAAACATGTACCCTGGGGTAGTCTGGACATACATTCAGATAGAAAAAGACATTACATTAGGCCATCTCGATCACCTGAATCGCCACACACCTTTCCGCAGGTAATCTTGAGAGGGGTCAACTTCGTGTTCACTCGCTTGGAACTGCCGAATGGGTGAGACCACTGTAGGAATGGTCGTAGTCGGCCGGCTGCCGAGGAAACCGGTGTAGCGTGCGATCCTGCCTGGCTTCCTTCGAATGCGGAATATCACACAGAAGGTGTACCCATAGGGGGATATTGGAGGACAGCCATGGCATGTAAGGCCTACATAGCATGTTGATTTGACATGGCATTTTGACAAAAAGCGTATAGCGCTTGGTCTATACGCAGGGTGGATTCTAGGTATTCGGAGGTAAGACCTACCTCTTAAAGCAAAGGGAGTAAGAACCGTTGTAATCTCCGTAGTACAGGGGTCAGCGACACACTCAGACTGGTAGTTGGATTTGTCTGAGACTAAGAAATATACATAAAAAAACTTGACGGAGTAGCTGGGCATTGATTTGAGGCTTGACAGGGTCTTCCGAGCCTAGTTCCAGCTGCAGCTGTGGACAGGGAGGTCTACAGGTCGTCATGGTCGTCGAAGTCCTAGGCCTGGTTGAAAAACAGCGATCAGGGGGACAAGGATAGCGTATGGTTCTCTTAAGATCTTAAACAGGATACTCCACAGGACGCATACCAAATACGAGTCGGCGTATAGGAAGCGGGATATAAGGTGCATCGAAGCATTACAGGGTAAGGCCGAGTTACTTATCTACACCAACAAGGCTAGAAAGCTAGATCCCTATCTAGATCCGATACGGGAGGATCTGTACCTGCAAATCTTAAATCGGGGTATTTAAGGAGCTCGAAAAGCTAAGGCACTCAAATTCCTTGCCGAAAGTCATCGAGAACGTGGTGAATGGGATATAGTAGAAGCCTATGATCTATTTTCGTTTGCACTAATGGATGGTCGGTAACTGGCAGGGCTAATATAAGTCGGACTAAGTTTAGTCTTCACCTCTAGTAAAAGAGCGTAAACTAAAAGTCATGAGCTGCACTATGTTATAGTTATTATATTTTCAAGTTCTAGGAAAGACGGCCCGAAGCCACCCCTTACTAGTATGTGCACAAGAAGTGTTCAGAAATTATTGTAGGAAAGTGCGTAGGCTATTAAATTGTTGAAGAGTGGGGCGGTAAATGACATGGGTGGAACTATAAGCTTTAGTTATCGTATAGGTTCCTTAGGGCAGCTCGTTCCGTCGGGATTTGACTATGGGCAGGCCGAAGGGTGTTAACGGGCGTCCATGACTTTTGTCTTCCACTGTCGGCCTCTAGCCTCGGCGTATTGGTTATAGATCAGTGCCGTCGGGAGGGCCACGTCGGTCACGTTATCTCCTATTTTTTTGACGGTCGAGGGCTGCCAAGGCTACATGTGGCGTCGTGCATGACTGCGTCTGCCGGGAAGGGCAGGTATCGCTGCCAGCATCGCTTCCCGGGAGTTTTGTCCTGTGCATAGCCATTTCGATACTTATGGATCAGCCAGGTTGTTTGGATTTTGGGCTTCTCGATGGCCGGGTATAGGTAGGGCTGTTTTCTGCAAAGAACTAATCTCATCTTGGAAGGTTCTTGGCGGGACTGATCCATGCTGGATTTTTTTATGTTGGATCGGTTACTATCGGGGGTGAGGGTGCCAGCGTTTGGAGAAAACCAATAATCATTAAAAGCATCCTTTCGATTGTTAGGCATATGTCCTTGTCTGGGCATGCATGGGTACGGTTTCCATATGTCGGTGACAGCTGACGCCACTGTCAAGTGGCCGTCGATGCGACTGCAAAGTACCCTAGAGTACTCAGCACGCCGGCGACCAACGGACACAAAACAACAGCTCGGGCCTCTCTGGGGCTGTGGGCCTACCGACTTGGAAACCTTTCCAGTGCGGCTTAGTGATGGATGGAACTTTCAGTGGGTTAGGTCCTTTGGCTGTGCCCACAGGTCTGGCGTACAGGTGTTCACGACGCAAGCTACTGTCACCCGCAAAGGCAATGTGTACAGTGGAGGTGAACGGGCTGGTGGAAACTATGAAGAGGCGTCGTACACGGCGTGTGTCAACGCTTGGGTCGTATTGCCATTCCTTTCTCTTTCGACGGAGAAATGGGCCGTCGTTCAGAAGAACTCAGCCGACGTTTAGAGTCAGCATCCCCGCCATCGTCTAGACTTTATGCTACTCGAAGGCAATGTGGTCTAGGAAAGGGGCCCTGATCTAGCAACCAAGTCCCCACGAGGCAGTCTGCGTAATTTTTGACTTCACCCAACAAAGGGAAGCGGTGGCGAGGCTTCCTTAGCAACTCTAGCTCGCTGCTCAAGAAATTCAAGCAACACGGTAGCCAATAATAGCAACCAGCCCATCCCTGACTCGGATTCTAGGACCTAAGGTAAGAGCAGCAACTACCATCTAAGCTGAGAGTTCTCGGCTACACCTCGGTGAGAAGCAACACGATCTGGAGCTTTTATCTCATTAGCAGAGTTCTAGACCCTTTTAAATAATAAAAATAAAATATTAATTATTTAACGTACTATTAAAGGTATTCAAAATAATAATAAAAATATCTTACCTATTCTATAAATCCTTAAAACCCTTCCTAAAAAAGTTATTATAATACTGTTCTAGGGCGCAGGGAAAACCCACCACAGATGGGCTATATATGTGGAGGACAACGCCCCTAACCCTTGTTTCAGAGCGTGTCTGTCATTTATTTAAAAGCACGAGGTCAGAAAGTCGTCTTTCAACCTCTCTTAGAACCAGACAAGTACAATTCACTCAATTCCTTCCTCCAATGGCCGACTCTTAACCTCCACAATATAAGCAGTCGTACCGCTGCGTAGATTTTTGAGCTTTTGAAAAACAACAATCTTAATCTCTTCTTTTGCCCTATACCGTACATATCCTCTCTGATCAGAGCGTACAAAAATCTGTCTTTTGGCCCCGGGCCACCATTTGACTTTCTTCCCCTCTTTTTCCTCTACGGCGTCAGACGTGCCTTCGGCGGCATCTGGCAGAGCGACTACCTAACACTGTTGGGTTCTCGTTTTCAATACTTACTACTTTAACGTTTAATAAACTTAGAAGATTATTTACTTATAAATAGTACTTTTTAATAAATAAAAATCATTATTATATAACTTAATAAATAAAGTTAACCCTTATAAAAGTTTTTCTATAATTAAAAGTTAATATCTTAACTAAAAATTATAAGTTTAAATTAACTTTTATTTAAAGTAATATTTATAATAATTATATTAAAATAGTATAAAAATAGTATAATGAAACACGTATAAAGGAGATTTATTAGAAGATTAATACTACAAATAGTTAATTAGTTATAAAAAGGTATAAAATAATTCATTAATTAAAGAGATATTAAAATAAGCTAAATTAAAACTAATAAATATAAATATTAACTTAAGTATTAATAATTTAATATAGTTATAGTAATAATAAGGAAAACAATATAGTAATTAATAGGTTAAAAAGCTATAAACTTTAACTTAAAATTATTAAAAAGGTAGTAAAAAGCGTTAAAGAGTTAAAAACCTAATAAAATACACTAATAACTAATTTTAATAAAAGGAACACTAAATTAAATTAAAAATATAGTTATTAATTTAAATATTAATAATTTAACTTAATAATTAAATTAATGAGAGAATAGGTATAATAGTTAATAAAGCGATAGTTTAATAATAGTAGTTTAATAAACTACTAGATTAAGTATTATAAACCTTAATCTTCTTACCCTTTAAGGGTTAAAAGGGGGTTAACTTAAAGATAAAACTAAACTAATTCTTACTACTAAATATATACTAAATTATACCCTTAAAATCTTTAACGCTATAAATATAATTAAAAGAAGGTATTTAAAAGGATTTAATTAATAGGAATAGGGTTATATCGTATATTATTTAAAGTCCCTATAAAATAAAGATTAATATAATAGAGTAAGAAAGCTTATTACGCTATAATACCTCTATAAAAGAGGAACATTATATTGCTAAGAGTAATACTATAGCTTATACTTATATATTGTAATAGTAGCTACTTCTTAAGGTTTATCATCCTAATAGACTATTAAAGGCGCTATTACTAGTTAAGTATCCCCTAAAATAGATCTTAAGGTACTTTTTTCAAGTTATAGGTTAAGTAATGAGGACCTAGGTCTTAGTACTTAATACTTCCTAAGGGATCCACCCTCTAAAGCTTGAAAAATTTATTATACCCAGGCTTAAACCTACAACCCTACAAAGGTAATACAAACTATCACAGCACAAGAAAGCCTATCGCACTAGATAATACCTCCAAAAGAGGAACGTTGTATTACCGAGAGTAATACCGTGGCTTATACTTATATACATACCGTGACAATTAAGGGAAGACCTGTAGAACTATCTGTCATCTAGGCTACACTGGGCAGTGGAAAGGTCAGCCGTTAAGAGATTGCACGTGGGGCATGTGGTTGGATTCCACATCTTGTTTGGATTTCTTAGGGACATTTTCGCTTACTCCAGAAGTAACACGCACCGGATTGCACGGAAGTAGTGATCCAGCCTCATCTTTACTCAGGGGTAGATTTGCCGGCGCAGAGTATAGAACTTCCAAGATCCTCGTAACATTAGCGGCTTCAAAACAACAAAATAAGGACTTCGATGACCTACCACTTCTCATAGACGCAGAACTCCCCACGTCTATATAAGATATGAACGGTGCCCGCAAAAGCAACTTATGGACGGAGACATCTTCTGCCTCCACGCCTGAATCCCCGCAGAAGCAGACGACAGTCAAAAATTTGATATCTCAATTTCACAATCCTCAAACCCAGCATAAAAATGCAGGTCACCAAAGTCATCTTCGTCCTTCTGGGCGCGTCCTCCGGGGTCATTGCCAACACGAGGAATCAGTGCACTATTGGCAAGGACACTGAGTGTATCTACAACGGTAAATGCGCAAACGGCGATGATATTAGATGCGCCGTCGCTGGGCATTATGCCGGCTTCTATTCGTTTGCATACTGTCCTCCAGCGTACGGCAACGCAGGCTACCTGTCGGTAGGTCTTCGTACGTACGATAATCGGTTGATAGGTGTCTCTCTTAGTTGTTCTTCTAGCTAAGTCTGGTTGCCTAACGGCCCCTCTGCGCGAGGCCTACTTAACTAGTTGTGAAGGAATAGATCGTTCCTTCCTGCGACACTCGTAACTTTTTCTTTTCTAAATAACATAGGATATCCGCCTGATAGCAATGGTATCGCCCGGCATCGCCCTTCTTTATAGTATAACAACCTGTCCTTAATAGTAATAGCTTTAGGTTCCCCTTTATAAATAAAACTTCTAAAACTTCGCCTCTAAGGTCCTTATACCGTTAAGCCCTCTATTAAACGGTTTTTACTTCTAGCCTTTGCACTAAGCTGTTAATACATATACAAAGCTCGTTATCGTCGACTAGCCTTTATAAAGCTGAATTTAGTGCCGCTTTTATTATAGCATCTATAGGGTTATCTTTTCTATTAATTTATCTTACTTCCGCAATCTTCTTTATCTTATACAATTATTATAACAATATAATGTTAATTATAAGTTGTTTTTCCTTTATTGTCCCAAGCTTTACTAAGTATTCTTATAAGCTATAGGAGTTTATATAGATAACTAAAGGAATGTTTAGTAATAATAGTTATCTTATAATTATCTTAATTATTATAGCTAGGTAGATTTTAACGTCTACGCTATTTACCATTTTATAGATCTTACTCGTTAGTATACTTTAAGTTACGCGGTTACATTTAATTAACGACTAATGTAGTATATTTCCTCAAAGTCTAAATTCTTTATTTCTTATGCAATACTTGTTACTAAGTATAATTATAAAACTAAGCTAGGATATTAAATCTTGATTATTTATAAAAGAACTATTTATAAAAATATATAGATTTACTATCTTTAAGTTTAAAGGGATATATTAAATACCTTTTATAGCGTTTTCTATTTACTATAATAGTTATTTATTAATAGATTTATAATATTTATCCTTTAGCTATTAAACTTATACTATAATAGAAAGGTTAAATAATACGTCTAGTTAGTAAATAGAGGTAATATATATTTTTTATATTTTCTATTCTAGGTAGCGTTATAGCCTATCCTTAGCTATTCTATTAATAAGAGTAATTTTATTTTCTTATCCTTTCTATTATACTATAATGTTGTAGTTAGCGTTTATTAATAAACAAGCGCTATTAAAGTTAAAAGGTTAGTCTAGCGTTAGTATAGTTTTTAGCTTAGCTTGTAGTTTCGCCTTCTTTAGTTCTTCGTCTTCCTTTTCTTGAAATTCTAGTGTGGCTAGTAGCAGTGTGTCGTCTATTTGTATTTCAGTAACTCTAAAAGGCTGTGCGATCTTTATAATTATAAAACAAGGATTATACGTGGAATAATCTATTCCTAGTTTCTTATAATAGTAGGTTTAATATATTCTAAACTAGTATACCCTAGACTTAGTAATCCTATATAGGGATCTTACAACCTAGATAATAGTGCCTAGGGGGTATTGGTCCTTGAGTTCTTTTAGTAACTTTGCAAGGATTATTTGTTAAAGCTTGGTTTGTAATTGTGGATAGGCTTAAGTTATATCTTGTAGTGCTAAAACTATTTAGTAGAATTATATTAAAGATATAGCTAATATAAGAATTGTTTGTTAGCTTATTTATTATATTATTAGATTTTACATTAATATAAATTCCTTAGTTTAGTCGTTATATCTTTAGATAATTAGTTAAGACTTTTTATATAGTTTATCTATTTTACTCTTTACTTCTTATACTATATAGGATTTAAATAGACAATAGTTACTATGTTTCTTTAATAAGTACTTCTTAAATTTAAATACTCCTTAGCTAATAAGGTTATTAATTTCTATTTTATTTAATTCTTTAAAAGGTAGGCTTAGCATTATAATTATACTATCCTATTTTAGCTTAATAGTAAGGTTATAATCGTTATCCTCTTTTCTTATAATATAGGTAACTATAATGTAGTCCTTTATTTCTAAAGATAATAGTCGTTTAGGTTATTTAGGTTCCTAGTTTTACTAACTAGTAGTACCTTACTCTAGAGTATCCTAACTAGCGGTAGTTACCTTTAGCAGCGATAGTTGTTTATCCTTATAATTATCTCTATAATATAGGTGTATAATAGTAGACCTAAATATTATTAGTCTACTTAGTAAGTTTAGTATAATATCGTATTTGTTAATAGAAATAACTTTATATAGGCTTATTTATTTATCCTTTTTTTTGCTATATATAAACGTTGTATTATAGTAGGAAGTTTATATTTATAATAGGCCTATTTTTAGTATTTAGAGTATCCTAAATTTGTTTTTTAGTTATAGTCTTCCTTAGTATTTTTATAGCTTTATTTACTACCTTTACCCTTTTCTACGTTAGCTATAAAAGTAGTGATTTATATAATACTTGCGGGTAAGCGCTAAAAACGAGCAATATAAGTACTATCCTATTAGGTCTTGCTATATCGTTTATAGCCTTAACAACTATTTATAAGATAGCTTTATCGTCTATTTTACTATAAAGGTTTATATAAAGTGTATTATAAGCTCTTTAAAAAGGGTAATAATACTTCTTAACTTTACCGATGGACTAGTGCGCCTCGACTAGGACTTATTTATATAAATTCCTATTATTTATACCTTAGTATGAAACTCTAACGATGCAAAGTTTATACCCGCGTCATATACTACGACGTTTAGTAGCCTTTAGTATATATTGATCTATAAGGCCCGGAGTATCTACTATATGTGTTTCGCTGTTATATTCTTTAAGAACTTAGTAGCCTAGAAGCTTATTACCTAATCGATAATATATAATACTAGGCGTTTACTTAGGTATATTATATCTACTAGGATTTTATAGTTAAACTTATAATTATTATATAATATAAACTTAAATCTTCTTAGCGCTAGTTTATTTATCTAATATTAGTAGTAAAACTTTTTAATTTCTATTAACGCTTTTTTATTTATATCTCTATATCTAGCTTTCTTCAGCATTTAGTATAGTCGATTTATTGCCGAATATCTAAACTAGCGGTATAGCTATTTTAATTCTACTTTAGAAAGGAAATAAATAGCGCTCGCCGTTTCTCTTAAGAAAAACTATAGATATCCTTATTTTCAAAGAACTAGTATAGTAGTTGCACTATCTTAGTAAGTAAGCTTATTTATAACGTTATTATAGTAGACTTTAAGTTTATTTATATCCGCTAAGTAGAGTAGAAACGGTATCTATATAGTTACTATATAAAAGGTTACTAATCCTACTAGGGTTTTAACGTTTATAGTACCTATTAATTCTAAAGTTACTCTACTACCGAATTTAACTTTAGCCGCTTTTACGGTTGTTGTATTAAGATAGTGTTCTAGCCGTTCTCGTTCAAGTACAAGGAACTACTTATATCCTATAGTTAAAACTATTAAAGCTCCCGTGTTTAGGAGGATTCCTTGGAATTGTATCTTAAAGTATCTATCTTCTAAGATAAATTAGCTTGCTAGTATAGTTATTATATCCGTAAAAATATCTAAGCTAGTTGACTTGTATATAAATGCTTTATTTATAAGAAAGTTGACGTTTACCTTATAAATCTATATCTTAGCGTTATAGTTATCCTCTTTACCTCTATAGTAGTTATAATATTCTTCCTCTTCTATCTTATAGCCTTTAAAATCTAAGAGGAAGTTTCTAAAGTTATTTTCTTCGCAACTATCGTATTTACATTATACTATAAAGTTTATTCTTACGTTTTATCTCTTACTTATTAGGTGTTTTATTAACTAGTAGCCTTTCTTTTTATAAATAAAACATTTCTTCTTCTATGGGTATCCTTTACTAAATTCCCTATGTCTTCTAAACGTTCCTTAGCTACGTTTAAATTCTTAGTTCCTCTAATAGGAACCTTATAATAGTTATCCTTATCTACCCTAGAACTAACTACTATACCTGTGGTTAATATAGAATTAATCTTGGGCGTTGTTTACTATATTTATCCCGCTTATATAGCTAAGCTTTGTTTTTATTGCGAATCTTAGGTTTAAAAATAACTCTTTATATAGTTAAGCGGGTTTAAATAGCGCTAT
>MAVT02001617.1:0-11114 GCA_001702395.2 Diaporthe helianthi
ACTTATTCTTAAGCTTATAGTAAAAGAGATAATAGCTCTATAATAGCTATTTTAAAATATACTATTAAACTTTAGCAAAGCCTAAATAATTTATTTAAATGATAACCAAACTATATAACTAGTTATATATAAGGGTAAAAGGATCTATATAAAGCTTTACTATATTAATATTTAATAAATATAGTTAAAGTAAAAATACTAATATAATACCTTTTAAGTAACATACTTAGAAACATTAAAAATACTAGCTAATAGTTTAATAAAAGTTCTTATATAAGCTTTATTTAAGCATGTTAAGGCTTACTTAAATTTAAAAGATATAAAAGAAATAGTAGAGGAAGTTAATTTAAGTAATAGAGTTAAAAAGACTAATCCTAAAAGCGAATCTAATACCTAGAAACCTAATACTTAACTATATTATAACCTAGTATTATTTAGAAAGTACTTTTAGTAGTTCTACTATTCCTTATAACTCTAATATTACCTTTAAAAATACATTTAACTTATATAGAATACTATATAGTAGGTTAAGCCCTTAAAACACTATTTAAAAGGGTACTAAAAACTAGAGGAGGAGATAAATAAATAAGCTTTTAAGCTTTATCCTTATTAATATTATTATCTACTTTATTATCCTTATTCTTAGCCTTATTATTATTTCTAGTAATAGTATTACTATTATTAGAAGCCTTAGGCTCCTAATTAATAAAAGTAGAAACACTATTACTAGCTTTATCCTTACTATTAGTAATAAACTAACTAGTAAAAATGATATAAACCTCTATATTTTAAATAGTTTTATAGGTAGTGTAAATCTTATTATATATATTAATATAGTAAGCCTTATATTTTATAGCTATATCTTTACTTATACTATAAAAAATAAGCTTAGTAAGGTTTTTATAAGTGCCTACTATTTTATTAGTAAAAAAGTTAAAAAAGCTAGAAATAAGCTTATACTTATTACTACTATTATAGTAATAAAATAATAGTTACCCTTTCTATTATACTTAAAATAGTTAATTTTATTAAGATAGCCTTTATAACTATATATAAAAGACTATATATAGTAGGTATAAGGAAAGTAATAGGCTTTATTAGTCTTCTATACCTTAGTTTTAATATAAGCCTTATACTTAAACTAGGTATACTTAGTATATACCTTTTTAAGCTTAGCTTAAAAATAAGTAATATTTACTTAGGTAGCGTTAGCCTTTATAAAATTATTAGTATAAGGTTAAAAATAAAGAAAGAAAGTATATTTATATATATATTACTATATAAGGTAATACTTAGCCTTAGTACTATACTTCTTAATATACTTAGAAGTAGGGTAATAGGGCTTTTTAAAAGAAGGAGAAGTACTATTATTATTATTATTTCTAGCCTTATACTTAGCTAGAGTAGTAAGGAGAGAATAACTCTTATAACTACTATAACTTCCTATTATTTTTATATAGTTAAAAAAGTATTATTTTATAAGTATATAAGTATAGTATACTAATTAAAATAACTTAAAAAGTCTAAATTTAAGGTTTAAAATATAAAAATAAAGTATATATAAGTAGTAGAAGTACTTAAAGAAAGTAGTATTAGGGGTAGAGGAAGGAAGTAAAGCTAGAAATTTAAGTAAATAATTACCTAGAAGATAGTTAAGGTAGGTAAAGCTACTACCTACTAGCTAGCACCTTTTATAAAAAGATAAAAGTAGAGTATTAATAAGCCTATAAACAGTAGCCTATTAATAAGGGGTATATAAAGGATAATACCTTTAACTCTTATTTTAGAGCGTATCTATTATATATTTAAAGGTATAAGGTTAGAAAGTTATCTTTTAACCTCTTTTAGAACTAGATAAGTACAATTCAATTAATTCTTTCCTCTAATAGCCGACTCTTAACCTCCATAGAACTAGATAGACGCCATTCTAGGAAAATAGAGCCCTTAACGCTGGTTCGTAATGATATGTTAAGGTAAAAGGACTATTAGAATTTGAATTGACAGATTCAAGTCTCGCATCTAGGCACTTTTAGCATGTCTTTGTTAGATTAAAGAGATATTACTGTGAAGTCTTACTCTACGCAGCGAGTGCCTTGTATAAGTGCGATAGATCTCAAAAGCTATCGATCTTTGACTGATACAGATGTCGTTATAAGCACAAGCAAGAAGTTTGTGGATGGGCACCTGCGCGATGGAACATGCAGTGAGCACCTAGGTACCTAGGTAGCTATCGCATTCGCGATAGCCGCTCGTAACATGTATGGATGTATGTATGTGACGTCGCTGATGGGGCCGTTGATGACCGCAGATGATGCTCGAGCTTCATAGGCCTAGATCGAACCCCTCTTCTCAGGGAGATGTCTATCAAAAGCCCCTCCCCCCGGGCATATCGAGAAGCCAAAGCTCAGTCACAGGTGCCGGATTACTCTTTATTAGTACCTGTCAAGGAGACTTTCTCAATTTGTAACATCCGAGCCTTGCCTTGTGAACCTTTGGGACCATAATCTGCCACTTTGACTTACCAAGTCACAGTAGCAATGGCAGCTGCAGAAGGTCGGCTCGGGTATAGCAAAGAACAACATGCCAACCAGGCAGATGGCTACGGGCGATACATCAACGTGCCCTTCGCCACCCTCGAACATCAACTTCATGACGCTGCGCTAGGTGATTGCGAAGGCATCACGGTGCTTGATCTCGGTGGTGGTCAGGGCCTTCGGGCGCGGCAGGTCATTGACCACGGCGCTGTTGCTGTGGATATAGTTGATTGTGAGATTCCTTCAATGTTCTCAGCCTATTGTCCACAAAGCCCAACCAGCAACCAACGTGGGATGCACTGCTAATTCCAGCTCTGTACTGTATAGTGTCTCCCGAGATGATGCAAGCCGGCAAGAAGATCGAATCATCACTGGGCCGGGGCGAGGACGTGATCCACTGGATCGAGGGCGACGCCTCAAAGCCAGAGAGCCTGGCGCTGCTGCCCCTGCGGTTCAAGGAGGAAGGATACGACATGGTCATGGCGAACTGGCTGTTCGACCACGCCTCCAGCATGGAGACCCTGGACGGCATGTTCCGGTCCGTCGTCGCGTACCTGAAGCCAGGGGGCCGGTTCGTCGGCACCCGGGTCATCCACGGCCACACGTCCCCGGCCGCGACGACGGGCAAGTATGGGTACATCTATAAGGAGTTTGAGGAGATCCCTAACGGCATGGCGTATCGCTATACTTTGTATGTCGATCCGCCCGTCTCGTATGACGGCGCAAGCATGGAGGTCACTTATAACCCGGCTCTGATCAGCGACTTCCACGCCAAGTACGGGTTGGAGGACACGGAGCTGGTGCCGTCGGACAGTGCAAGCTGTACCCGGGAGGACTCGGAGTACTGGAAGTTGTTTATCGATACGCCTAGTATGGCGGTCGTAAAAGCTAGGAAGAAGAAGGAGTAAGAGATGGGACATATCACATGCGTTCCGACAGAGCAAAGCCTTTGTAAAGGTCCGAAGAGCGGAGGCGTGGGGCTTCTCCTTCAAGCAAAGCTTCCAGTGTATCTCATTTCTCTGGCTACCAATAGTCTAACTGTTTGTCAGATCTGTGACTTGCATGATGAGCCCAACAGCTCTGGAGTGTTAACTGGTACATGAACTTTTAGATCCGTTCAATGTTGGCACCTGGGAAGCACCACTGAGCAGTTGACCCATCTGCGACCCAAACCCAATAATGCCGGAATTTCCGAATATCTTAAGAGGGTTAACCTTTCTTGGCGTTTGCGGGGTATGTCGTGATTTTCCGATTCTCGGTCTCTAGCTGCTTGAGTCGGGAATTGCTGCCGTGACAACACGTGCAGTCCTCCGTGAGTTGGGTCTCTGCGTCAAATTGTGCCACTTTGGATACCGGTGTAGCTATTCAACCTCGATCAGCCCGGAAGAGCTTAGAATAAGATATTCCCGGGAAAACTCACTCTGCATACACGTTTACGTTGAGTCGAGGCGTCACATTTGACGCTGCCAAGCGGTGTCAGAAGTAGGCCCCGAGGAGTCGAGGACTCGGCCCAGTTCGGACTTGGGTATCACGGACGCGGTCGGAACTCGGAACTCCCGCGGTGGCGTTGTCGAACGAGACAAGCAGACCTTCAGACGTGTCTTCTTCTAATACCCAAGCACTGTTCATAACCCAGCACAAAGCCCAGCGCACTTGCAAGACCAGCAATCATGTCTTCCGAGGCAGCGAAGGCCGAGCATGGCGGCGATTACCGCCAGTTTTTGCCCGATCTGAGCATTCCCAGATTTACGACTATGCAAAAGCAAGATGCCCACGTATACTCAAATGAATTCAAAGAGGGTGGAAATCCTCCCTGGCTCCATAGTCTGTACTTGCATTGGCTAAAGCTGCTCGAAGACCCCTTCAAGGGCATCACAACGGATGGTATGTCTTTTACCTCACCTGCGTCATGCGAGTTCTGCAAGATTCTTAGAGGCTGACTTTACGTAGGAAACGTGAGACCAGGCCTTTTCAAACTGCAAGACGAAGGGGTCCCCATCGACGACATAGTAGCCGCGACAAACGCCGTCCTTGACCTGCTTGACGCAGACCAGACCAGGCGCGTCAAGTACCACGTGGACGCGCCCGAGTGGAGGACATGGAGCAACCCCGAGTTCCTGCTCAGCCACAAAGGAGTCCGGCTCGACGAGGTCAGCCCCGAGCTGCGGGAAAAGATCCTGCTTGTCCTGAAGGCGACGCTGTCGCCCGAGGGATATGAAAAGGCATTGGGCGCCACGCGCGTGAATGGCTTCCTCGGCGATCTTGTCAAGTCACCTGCCGTTATGAACGAGTTCAGCTACAACTTCTGCCTATTTGGCGAGCCATCAGCAACGCGGCCATGGGGATACACCTTCTATGGACATCACTTGTGTCTGAATATCTTCTTTTACAAGACACAGATCGTCATATCGCCATGGTTCACAGGCGCCGAACCAAACCTTATAGATGAAGGAAAGTACAAGGGCACGCGGATACTCGAGGAGGAGGAAAAGTTGGGCCTGCAACTCATGCAGAGCCTACCAGTGGACAAGCAGTCCAAGGCCCAGACGTACAAATTGTTGAGGGATCCAGCTATGCCCTACGGCCGATGGAACCACGACGACCAGCGTCATCTCTGTGGTGCCTACCGGGACAACCGAATAGTCCCTTACGAAGGAGTTCTGGTCTCAGAAATGACCCCAGACCAACAAGAGCTCGTGCTAGGAATCCTCAGCCAGTACCTGCTTTACCTACCCGCGCAGGCCAAGAAGGCCCGCCTGGAAATTATCAAGTCCTGGTTCCACGAGACATACTTCAGCTGGATCGGGTCGTTTGGCGATGCGGATCCGTTCTACTACAGGATCCAGAGTCCAGTCATAATCGCCGAGTTCGACCACCACTCTGGTGTGTTCTTGACCAATAAGGAACCAGCAAAGTTCCACATCCACACATTGTTGAGGACGCCGAATGCAGGTGATTACGGCATGGCGTTGAGGCCTTTGATCCCCAGCAACGAAGAGCCCTTTGTTTGGGATGGTGAGAGGGATTGAGACGGCGCGGCAGCTCGGATGTCAAGTAGCTCAAACTGTGGCACATGACATGTCAGGATTCTGGCTGGGGAACCACATGCATAGAGACAATGAACTTGACCAGATCTCAGCCCATTGGAGTTGACAAATTGACTGCCGTTCTCTACTGTGAGCCTGGGACAGTTCACTCAAGTGCTGCATTCTAAGCCTGGGGTTGTGCACATGACCAGGAGCAGAGTCGGGTGACCTGGTTCTCAGTCACGCACGGTTGACCATTTTAGTCTAGATTTAAATGAATTTGCTTGAACAGATAGTGTATTAAGCTTCCTCTTGTTGCACGAGTCTGCTCACGTACCAGTGTGGGTGTCAATGATGAATAGTTGAGTGAGTCTAGAAGAAGTCGAGTGATGCGCAATCCCGCAAGATACGAATTAGGTGGCTTTATTACCAAAAGGGATTTAGGAACGACTTTATCATCCCGTTTTGAGTGATGCTAGAAAATTTGTTGTTTGTTATTTCTTCTGATAGCTGGACTCTGAGGGTGGATCCTGAAGTCAACTGCCTCACGGTACTTGAGAATGATATTGTGCACGTAGCCTTAGGGCTGAAGCGCAGACCAAGAGAGACCAAGCCAAATACACAATGTTACTAAAGAGACAACTTTAGAATAACCAGAAAGTCTCGATCAGGACCCAGGATCATTAAGTGGCGATATATACTTTGGTCGGGTAGGCGCGGCTTGGGAACAAACGGGAGTACCGGTACCAACGTGGTAAAGTACCTAGGTATTCGGAGAACAATGCTCCACTGGTCTCCCTCAAATTAGACTTGTGAAGGATCTCATCATTGATGGCTTTGTCAAGTTCCAGCCTGTAGCAGGTGGATGCTAGGTAGGTGCCCGGGTAATGGTGCAGCGGGTGTTCAAGGGTTCGGTGGACAAACCGTGGACAAATTACAAAGCAGTGACGGGTAAACGTTGAGAAACCACAAAAGATTATGGACTGCTCTCACATCTGGCGTCGGCAACGTTTCTTTAACGATACTATTCTTGGCTTTTATGCATTGTTCACCTACCTCAACAATTATTTGTAAATACCTTGGTGACAATGCCATTGCTGGAGAAATGCTCACTCTTTTGTACGAGGGAAGTTGCCCTACTGCTAAACTGTCAACACGATGTGGTATTTTAACCCGATTGTTAGCCATGCTTTCCATTGAATTACAGCCTTCGATTCAGCATTACCACACTCGCAGCTGCTTCGCACCATACTTCTACTAAAACTACTTTGTAGAAAACAAGTGGGTTTTTAGCAGATATGAGTGCAAGCAAATTGTCAAAGGGCAAGTCCCCTTCCATTATGTCCAGGGTTGCCGCTTCATTCAGCGGGGCGGTTCTGACCAAGACTGGCAGGTCCGGTGTGCAGGAGGAGTCAATGGTCACTGTGCAAGAAGAGGTCACCCACATTGAGGAGCCTGAGGAGCCATCTACCGTCCTCACGAGGCTGGCACTTGAGCGTCCAAACCCGCTGGCGGATCTTGAGTCTCTGCTCCCAGTGAGACACGATTTTGACGATGAGAACGGGTTTATCGCCCTTTGTAACGACTTACTGGTCTTGAACTCTCAGGAGCACCGTGATCCTACTCGCCGGACGATCAAGATCCCAGGCACCACCGGGGTCTTCATTAGCCCCAACCAGTTCTACCACGCGTGGCACCTTCTCTCGCAGCGTGGCAGAGACCTGCATGGTGGCATTTTGGCCGATGAGGCCGGGACTGGCAAGACTTATGTCTACTTCGCCACCGTGCTGCTCCGCGCACTAGCCTGGGAGTCCAAGCGAGCTGTCCAGCTATACTGGAACGGCAAGGGCAAGAAGAAGGTCGGCAAGCAGGCTGAGCATCATCTTCCTCAAGGTGGTAACGGGAGAAGTTGCCCCAGCCAGAAGCAAGGCGGCATATCTTGTTACTGTGTTTCCGGCTCACTTACGAGGACCATCTGCGATAGCACGCCCAGCGGAGTCAGCGCGCTCTACGTTGCTACCGAGACGTGGCCTGACATCCTGAACATGGTTCAAACTGCAGGCCTCAACCCTTCGGTCTACCAGCTGTGCCTGGTTCACAACAACGCCCCGGCGCGTTTTACACGTCCCTGGCAACCCTTGGTTGACACGTTGTCTCATGGGGCCCAGCCTGATCTGAAGGACTTCTCCCCAGCATCGTACATCTTCATCACGACGCTCGAATCACCGAGGCTAAGGAATATTTTCGCCGAGAGAATTCTGGACGTAGGATTCTTTCTGATCGACGAGGCTCACCAGATTCTCCGCACAAAGAATTCCCTGACGTTTCGCATGGCCTTGGAGTCAGCCCAGAACGGGGCCGATGTGTGGTTTGTCACCGCGACCCCGTTCAGTGGTTGTACTCTTGATGACTGGGTCCCTCCGATGAAGTGCATAGCTCCCAGACGAGCATCGGCTACGCACAGGCTAGCAAGGGCACTCGATCTCGCCACATCATCCGGCGATGATGCTCATGTTCTGTCCTTCCAGACTCAGTTTAATGTCATTTTCGACAGAGACCTAGTTGTGAGGCATTTCGGAACTTCAAAATTCCTCGGAAAGTCCATCTCGGATGTCCAAGACATCGTTCCGAGGGTGATCTCCCGAAGTACACCTCTCCAGCACAGGGCGGCAGTTCAAGAACTTGCAAGTCAGATCGCTTGGAAGGACCCCCAAATGTGTGACCCAGCTCAGCGGGGATTACTGTACCTGGTCTCGCTCTTTCCAGCAGCAGCAGAGCTGATTGCGGAACGTCCCATCACCTTCGACACCGCATCGATTCGCGACCTTGTCAGACAGACCAAGAACAGATTGCGCATTGAGGAGTCGGAGCCACTCCGGAGACTTGCTGATCAGATCGTCCATGACAGTCCGAAGCTAGACTGCATTCTGGATGAGCTGCACCGGATGGGTCAGGACAAGCGAGAGCGTTCGAGGATTGACAACCAGGCCGCCCCCAGGTTTGGCGCCGGCGAAGATCTCAGGATGAAGAAGATGGTGATCATCACCCCCACAGTCGTAAGTGCTGTCTTCCTCTACCTCGCCCTGATCCGCCACCGTCCTGACGTCGCTTTGATCCACAACTGGGTCTCGGCTCAGGAGAAGGAGCAGGTTGTCAACAATTTCAAGAGCCTGAGCGCTGCCAAACTTGTTAAGCACACGCGGATTCTCATTGCACCGTTTGCCGCCATCGGTACCGGGGCCAACTTGCAGGTTGCCTCGTACCAGATTCTGACATCGCCACTTCCGGACAGGTCAAGCCAGGTCCAGGCCTTTGCGCGGACAAATCGCTCCGGGCAACGGCTTCGTCCCCTGTCTCACAAGATTCTGGTCCTAGAGGATAGCCCTGTTGATCGGCTCGTTCTCGCGTCCCACGCCACTGTGGAGATCAAGAGTGACCCTTTCAATATCAGCGAGCCACTTTGGATTGCTGATAACGCTGAAATTAGCAGCGTCAGCACATGCAGCCTGGACAATCCGGACATTCCAACTGGTGCGGTTGAAGATCAGATGTCCTCGACTCACGGGTCGACACTCGGCCTGGATGAGGCCGCGCTCTTCCAGAGCTCTCTGCCTTTTTCCCCGCTCCCACCCACTCGAGACGATGTTCGGGAGAGTGAGGAGGATAATTTCAACGCGTTGTCATTAACGGAGGATGGAGAGGCTTTGCTCCTCCAGAACGCTATGTCCTGGGCTCCCTCCCCAGACTCCGAGGATTGTGCTCTGTCGACCCCGGCTGAACAGGACCAGCGTGTATCCTCAACGGAGGCAGATGAGGCTTTGCTCCTCCAGAACACCCTGTTCTGGGCTCCCCCAGTAGACTCTGAGGATGGTGTCCTGTCGACCTCAGCTGCACAGGACCACCACGATCTCTTCAACGATCTGTCAAGTGAATCCTCGCATCCTTCCACCAACGGTCGACAAGAGGAGCAACGAAGGGTGATGTCCGCCGTTCCTGAGAGCGATATCTCTCTTGGCACGCACGGCCAAGTGCACTGGTCCTTGCCCACGTACCACCAGCTCGGCTACCGACCACTGCCGCCGCTGCCGACTGATAGAGCTTCGGATGATCAGAGTGTCGGTCCCAGTCACAATGGAGAAAGACTGAGACTGTTTCCCCCACTGCCTTCTGGCCCTCCTGCCCGCGTGGACGTCGGACCGAGTCTGGCCTCGCGCCCAGATCCGTTCGCGTCTACTACGGCCCAGGAAAGTAGCCAAAGTGTATTCCTGGCCTACGACGACTACGACGACGATCAAAGTGAAGAGTTTGAATGGATCGAACGTCCGCTGACACCCTACCCAGAAGAGATGCGTGGGCAGGAAGACGACGGCACCGAGCCGGGTCGGGATCTAGGTAATATGGACTTTGACGTTGAGGATCTTTTATGGACGGCAAGGGCAAGGGCGTCTTTGGCCCTCCTCAAGCGGAACGACGATGATTGGTTTGAGGCAGAACCTTCATTAACCCAATGATGATTACGTTACTTAGGCTCGAAAAAATTAGGGTGCTTTAAAAGGGAGCAAGCAAGACATAGTCAGACGCACGAGGAGTTAGGATAGTGCAAAATAAACTCGAGGATTCAGGCTATTTAAAGACAGTTACGAGCTATACTCCTGAGCCCTCACATTGATTCCGCGGCAGCTAACTTCTATTAGAGTATTGATGTCAGCGGGCAATAGCGAAGCAGCATAGCGGTGCTCACGACTATGCTACTTACTAACTTACGTAGAAACGTTTTCGTTAAACGGTATATAGAGATTATAGTATAATTGAAAATAATTTCTTATATTAAAGAAAAAGCATAGAGTTTATCACCTTATTTTTAATTATAACTATCGTTAGTATAATTATAACTTATCTCTTTAAACTTATTATTTTTTTAAAAGTAGTATTATAGTAAACGTTTAAAATACCTAGCGGTTAAAACGAAAATAGTATTAAAAAGCTCGTCTTTATAATTATATAGCTATAGCTTTATACTATTTAAATAGAGCTATAAAGTATTATATTAAATAATAGTATTAACTAGAATTATTATTATAAGTAGCTTAAAAGATAAGAAATAGTAAAGTAGTTATATAGTATAAATTTCTTTTTTAAAAAAGTATTTTTAAAAACGATTTATAAAGAAAATTTAAAGCTTTATAACGTACTTCATTTAGTACCTAGCTATTTATTTTAAAAAGTATAAAGTTATATTTTACTAAAGCTGTTAAAAACTATACTTTTTCTCCTATTAACGAGCTTAGTAATTTTTACTAGAGATAATTTAAGGATTTAAGCTCTTTAGCTTTTACTTAGTAAGAATTACTTTAGTATTAATTAAAAATAAGTTTTTATTAATAAAGCTACTTTAAGCTTTATTAATTTAGCTTTTACTTAGCTATTATTCCTAAACTTATAAGTATAAAGTATATAAGTAAATAAGTAGATAAGTAGATAAGTAGATAAGTAAATAAGTATATAAGTATATAAGTATATAAGTATATAAGTATATAAGTATATAAGTATATAA
>MAVT02001618.1:0-11111 GCA_001702395.2 Diaporthe helianthi
AACCTTAGGTAAGGTAACTATATTCTATTATCTAGATACATAGCTCTAATAGCTTTATAGTAATAAATATAGAGATAAATAACTAAGTTTATCTCTATATTATAGTAGCCCTCTACTTAGAAGTTACTCTAATAACTATAAAGAAAGTTAATATATTTTTAAAGATATTAAAAGACCTTTAGCTTAAATTTAAATATATTTAGATCTTTAAGAAGATATAACTTAAGCTTATTTAAGTATAAAAGCTAAAGCCTTAAGATTCTAAGAAGTTAAAAGCTTTAGAAAAGTGGCTCTACTAGATAAGACTAGAGAATACCCTAGTTATAAAGAGAGATAGTTAAATTAACTTAGTTAATAAAAACTATAATTATAAGTCATTTAACCTTATACTTAGGAGGGGAAACGGATAGTATACAAGTATATTATTTACTTATATACTATAGCTATTTAGACTACCTTATTCTACTATACTTCTTATATACTACCTAAGTTAAGTACTTTTTATACCTTTAACTTATAAATCTACTAATCCTCCTCCTCTTACTATATAATACTCCCTTACTAATTACCTACTACTTATAATATAGACTCTAGTTTATTTATAATTAATTATCTTACTATTAAAATATATCTTTAGTTATCAAAATTAAATTTTCTATTATTATAGTAATATTACTAGTCCCTAATTATAGCTACCTTAAGGTATAATAGTAGATACATTATTATAACTAGAATACCTATATTAATACTTTAAATAGTTACTAACTAGGACTTTCTAGCCCTCCTCCCTTTTTAAAACCTTTTTATAATAAATATAATAATTATATAGGCCTTAAAGCTAACTTATATATAGCTATAAAATTTACTAAATTCTAAATAGTAATTATAAAGTTAAAGCTTGAGTAGATATATTTAGTATATAGCTAAGATAGTTAGTAACCCTTAACTACTATAACTAAGAATACTTTAATAATTAAAGTAAGCTATAGTTAGAAAGTATAAGCTTATATTTTAAAAGTAATAAATAGTAAATAAAAGCTTATAATTTATAATAATATATATACTTTTTATAGTCCTTAAGAAGTTATGAGAGCTTCTTATAGCTAAACAAAGCTAAAAGAAGTTTAACATAAATTTCTTACTTATATTACTAAAGATCCTTTAATAGTAAAGCTAAAAAAGCTTAAGTAAGCCCTTTAATAATAGTATCTTAACTTTATTATAAGGCTAAATATAATAAAGAACTAGCTAATAGAGTACTAGAAAGAGAAGTAAGGAATTTATACTCTAATATAAGCCTTACTAGACTTACTTAAGAGGAATAAGTATTAGTACTACTTTATGACTAATAAAGATAATAATATTATAAGTATATTCTAGTATATAATTAAATGAATAGTATAGATCTAGAGAATTACTTTATATAATACCTATTTATAGATTATATATAGAGGTCTAACAGTATACCTATATACCTTGTAACCCTGTATACTTGTATACCTATATACCTGTATACAATAGGTACACAATAAGTATATAGGTATACAGCAGGTATATAGGTATACAATTAGTATACAAGGTACTAATAACATATATAACTTTGAAAAGAATGGGGGTATAAAGGTATAATAAATATATTTATAAACCTTAAATTACTCTTTAGTATTATTATTTTTATAAACCCCTAACCCTACTGAACAATGTATAATATATACTAATATATTTTAAATAAACGTAATTTATATTTAATCTATTTATAACTTAGGAATTAATATTTATATAGATATAAATTAAGTAGCTATATAATATATAAATTATTTATAATTAGTCTACTATTAAATATACCCCCTAACTCTAGTAGTTAGTATAGTTTGAAACTTTTACTCTATTTTAAAAGCAAATTAGTATTTATTATACTATTAATAATATAGCTAGTATAATTAACATAGTATTAGTATAATGCTTGAATTTAGATGTACTTATATAGAATTTGATAAAAATTATTTATTTATTAAGTTATATACCTATATACCTATTGTATATTTGTATACCTGTTATATACCTGTATACCTATTGTATACCTGTTGTATACCTGTATACCTATTGTATACTAATTGTATACCTGTATACCCTGGGGTCTTGTATACCTGTATATCTATATACCTTGTATACCTATATACCTATATACCTTATATACCTGTATACCTACTATATACTCACAACTCTAATTATATATATACTATACTTTAGAGTACTTATATAACCTATATAAGGAAAAACCTACCTCTATTTTAGGGTATTATTAATAGTGAGAAAAAAACTAACTTTTAATAGCTTTTTAAATAAGTTTATACTCTCCTCTATAATTACTAAGCTAATAACTTAATAGTTTATATAACTAACTATAATACTACTTTAATTAATATACTTAGCTATAAATTTTCTTAAATATATTTTTAACTTTATATCTTCTATATTAAAATAAATAATACCTTAAATATTAAGAAGAAGTAGAAGAAGCTATAGGCTATGGTAGAAAAAGTAGAGGAAAAGGAGGAAGTAAATAAAGATATAGAAGACTAAGCTTTACTTAATAAACTAGGGAGAAATAAAGCTATAATACCTATAAGAGTCCCTACTTTAAAGAATATCTTTTATACTTATTAAGCTTTTTTTAACTTATTAAAGATTATAAAATACTTAACTAATTATAAGATCTATAATATAGCTTAATAATATTTATAAGAGAAGTTCTTAGACTAGGTAAGAATTATTAAATACTTTAAAACCTAGTATATTAATAAAAAAAAGAAGATTAATACTAAATAGGTTAAGTATAAGACCTATAAAATCCTTAACTTTAGCTTATATATAACTTCTTTCATAAAGGCTATATATTAGAAGTTAAAGGTCTACCTTAGCTACAGTATAGGAAACATTCTCTACTAGAAGCTACTAATAAGATAATTATAAATAGTTTTTATTCTTACTAAAATATATCCTTACTTTAGAAGTTTAATAAGTAAAAGTAGCTTAGTAAGCTTTTACTTTAACTCTTATAGGCTACTCTTAAGCTTCTTATAAGAATAAAAACTTCTACTATATATATACTATAAGGGAAAATCTTATAAAATAATTACTTACCTTTAACTTATAATTATCTTATTTATATTTAATATAGCTTACCCTATATAAGTTAAATTACGAACTATAAAGAAGTTAGTTATTTATCTAAGAAAGAAAATATTTATAAGTCTTATAAGCTAAATTATAACTTCTTAGTTAGAAATCCTCTTTTTCTAGTCTACTTACTAAAGAAAGTTACTATTATAAAAGGATAATCTTATAAGATAACTATATTTACTATAAATAAAGAAGGTATTCTTACTAGCTATAAAAAAGCTATATTAGGTAAAAAAGATAACATTAATAACTACTAATTAAAGTAGTAAAGTAAATAATAAAATAAAGGTAACTATAGCTTCTATATCATATATTAACTTGATATTTAAGTAAAATAATAAGACCTTTCAGTTACTAAACTAAAAGGACTTTAATAATATAAATTACTAGTAAGAAGCTATCTAATAAAACTAGTAATTAAAAGTAGAGCTTATAAAGCTACCTACTTACTAGCTTATAAAGTAATATCTTATAAAAATAGCCTTACTAGTAATAATACCCTTACTAGTACCAACAGCCTTAATACTAAAGCTAGTAGCTAAAAGGCTTCATAAAAGGGCTTATGAAATAATTAACTAGCTACTAGAAGTAGATTTAACTATAGAAGACCTTATTAGTAATATTAGTAATAAGAAGAAGACCTAAGAAGAGATTTAAGTACTGAAGTATAAAGTAGAATAGCTAAAGTAATAAAATAAAAAATAGTAAACTATTTAGGTAAAGGGTTATAATAGAATAAGAAGAAATTAAGAGTAGATAAGGATATATATAGTTAATAAATTTATATTATTACTTTATATAGTAAATTAGTAGTATAAATTAACGTTAGTATACTAGAATTACATTATACCTATAGACTATCCGTGTTTTACTACACGAATATTTATTTTCTTTTTGAAAGAGGCTTATAATTACTACTTTACTCTATAGTAATAATACTATAGTTTTAAGTAATTTAGTATAAGTATATATCTTAGTTATAGCTATTTCTACTTAAGATATTAATTTAAATACTAATTAAAATATAAAACTTACTATTTATTATAGACCTTATCTTTTATACTTTATTTTAAGAGATTTTAAATAAGGATAAATATAGCTACCTACTCTATAGAATTTTATAGCTTTATAATAGCTTTATATATAACCTTAGAAACTTTATTTTTAGCCTTATAAACTTCTTTTATTTATAATATTATTTCTTTAATATACTTATTAGCTCTTATTATATAGAAATTTAAAAAAAATATTGATTCTCTTAATTATATTTACTTAATATTTTAGCCCCATTTTAAAAAATTTATAATATATTAGCAAAAGTAATTATATTTATTATATTTTATACTTATTAATAAAAAAAATAAACAATGTAATTATTATAAGTATTAAAGCTATAAATAAATAGAGGTTTTAATTAAGAATTTTATTTATAAAGTAGTAATTACTTATAAAAATATTTTAAGCTATAATAGCTATTTATTAAAGTAATAAGCGTACTATATAAAACCTACCTAGTAATTTATATATCTTATAAGGGTATTTTAATAAAAGTTATAACTACCTTTATTAATTATTACCTTATTTAAATAGCTACGACCTAGTAATATTAATAGCTTTAAAATTTTAAGGTCTATTAACTACTTTTAATTTACTTAAATAATAACCTTTACGCTTTTTAATTGTATTAATTTTATATTTTATTTTTATTTTTATTATAGTACTCTATCAATACTTATAAAATAAATCTGAATGCTATCTTTAGGAGCTATTATAATTTATAGCCTACTATTATATTTAAATATTTTAACTACTCTAAAAATGTAAAATAGTAAGTTTTTATTTTAATTAATATTCTAATTACTATTTTAATTAATTTAGCTTTATTAAAGAGGTTATATAAAGTTAGTAAGGTAAAAAGCTTTTACTAAAGGTAAAAATAAAGTTAGCTATAGTAAAAAATATATATTAATAAAATATAGTAAAAGCTCTATACTAAAAAGTTATAATAAAAATCTATACTAATAAGTTATAATAAAAGCTTTATACTAATAGGTTATAGTAGAAAATTTATTTTAATAAGTTATAGTAGAAAATCTATATTAATAAGTTATAATAAGGATAAAAACCTTACTATTAAAAAGCTTATAGTTACTAATAGTAATATTATAAAAAGATATACTAATAAAAACCTAATAGTAAGTTTTCTTATAATTATATTATTTATTTATACTACTTATTTCTTAGCTGTTACCTTTTAAGAAATTAGAAAGTATTAATATTATAGTAAAACTCTCTCATTGAAAGCTCTAATAACTTACTTAATAAAAAAACTTATTTAAAATATAGAACTAAGTCTTAAACTTTAAGCTAGTACCTTATTTACTCTTTAAGAGTTTATAAAGTAATATATTATTATATATATATATTATATATATTTATTTTAAGTACTATTTTAACTATTATCTTAATTACTATTTTAATCACTATTTTAATCTTTTATAGCTATTATTATTTCTACTATTTATAATAAATATATTACTATTATATTCAACGATTCTTAGCTTATTAATAGTATTATAAATATTATAAATAGCTATAAACTCTTTAATTATAATAATATAAAGAATAATATAAATTTTATACCTACTATATTTATATACTTAAATACTATACCTACTCTAGATAAGTTAAGAGTAAAAAGAAGGTAGTTAAAGTAAAGAGGTTATAAAGAGGTAAGATACTTTTTATAGCTAAATTTAAATAAGATATTAAATTTAAGTAAAGGGTTAAATTTAAATAAAAGAACTTAAACTAAGATAGTAAAGAGGTAATAGTTATATATAATAATTAAATAAATTAGAATATAGATTATTAGCTTTAAGAGGAATAAAAAATAACCTTTAAGAGTAAAATAGTATAATAAACCTTTAAGGGAATATATAGTATTTTAGGTAAATAGCTTTTTTAGGTTTTTAATTATAGGGAGAGGATAAAGTCTATAAGAGATTTTAAATTAATAAATTTTTTACCTTATACTTAAAATACGTATTTACCTACCTAGGACCTATGGGTAATTTAATCCCTATTATTACCTATAGGTCTTGTAGGTACCTACTGGGTATTACCTACGCGTGGGTAATTCCTGAGCCTATGGATCGGACAGAAGCCGTACTTGCACGTCCACGCACACAGCCGGGAGACCACGCCGTGCCCGCCGCCCTTAATACAAGTGTCCGGGTTGAAGGGAGACGTGGTGGGGACATAGGGCCGCTGCTTCTCGGTCGCGCAGGCTGTCGGCGGGCAGTAGCCTAGGTTGCAGGCGAAGGTGCAGAGGCCGCCGTAGTTGTCGTCGCCATTGCCCGGGTAGCCGACGATGCCGGTTGACTTGGGCTGGTCGAGGGCCTTGCCGAAGTTGGTGCATATGCACGCGCCGCTGGGGCAGTATCCGTACTTGCAAGTAAAGCGGCAGAGATCGTCAAAGTTGCCCTCGCCCCAGCCTTGGACGCACGTCTGCTCCGACAAGTCTCGCGGAGGGACACCTGACACGGATCCAGCACCCGCCTTCGAGCCGACCCAGGGGTTCCAGTTGGTGACACCCGAGGGACAGTCTGCCGAGATGCCCTGCGGAACCGAGTAGTCGATGACAACGTTGCCGCCCTGGACGACCTGTACGCTCCACGCGCCCCCGGCTGACAATACGGGGATGCTGGTGTGGTAGATGCCCACGGGCCACGGCGCCGTCGGGCATATAGTCCCAGTCCTTGATGGTGTAGGAGCTGCCCCCAAAGGAAACCTTCAGCTCGGCGCTGCTGGCGAGAAGGACGGAGAAGTAGATGCGGTCAGGAGTAATGTCCACGGGCTTGTACTCAAGCTGCAGCTGGCTGGCTGTGTTGCCCGTGGTTTCACCGTCGGCGCAGACGTCGTTTAGAGATGTTCTAAACCACGTAACTAGATATTCCCTGTTAAAGGATGCCGTTCCAGTCTTATACATGTCGATGACGAAGGGCAGATGCTCTCGCCAACCATCGTGCGGTATGTCTTGGACGTAGTTGTAAGGCGCACCGCTAATATCGAAGGCTTCATGCTGATTGCTGTTAAGCGGGCCGATGTAGTGTAATTCGCCAAGTCATTCCAGCTAATAATCTCGATGAACTCGGGCTCAAAGTCCCGAGTCAAGATCTCCTTCCAACGTTTATACCAAAGGTCACCGCTCTTCTAGAGCTAATTTTTATTATAGCCTAGAAGGTTAGTAAAGAACTAGGGGGATACTAGTATTATATATAGCTTAAATCCTAGAAGCCTATAATATAAGGTATTAATATATATTATTATATTATACTCTCTATATAACTATACTACTTAGTTAAAAAGGCTATTTATAATACCTCCTCTAATATCTAGGGCTAGTTTAATACTAAGTAATAACTAGTTAAATATAAAGAAATATTCTATATTTACTTTAATTTTAATTTAGTTATTAGTATTCTTAAGTCCCTTAAATATAAAAATAAAAAGCTTACTATTATATTAGAAATAAGTACTATTATAGCTATAGTACTAAATAAAAGCTTTAACCTTATTTAGTAGCTATAGTATATCTTTAATAGTATAGTTAAAAAAGAAAAATACTTTAAAACCTTTTACCCTAGTAGCTATAAATATATTAATAATCTATATATTATTATATTTTTAACTATAAATAATATTAAGAGTAAAGGTATTAATATAGCTTTATTAAGCTAAAGTAATATTTTCTTATTATTTAGTAATATTAAAGCTTACTATATTACTTAGTATAAAATAAATAAAAATGGCTTTACTTTTAATAACTCTAAAAAAGATAAAAGCTATAAAAGCCTAAATAAAAAATAGTATAATAGTAATAAGTAGCTAGTATAGCTATAAAAGTTTTAAATGAAATAAAAGTATTATACAAAGATTAAATAAATTTAATTATTAAAAAGTATTTAATAGGTTTTTAATAAAAGTATTCTTTTAATAATATTAAAAGAGTGACTTTATAGAGAAAGTAGCTAAAAAAAATAATAAAACTAATAAAAAAAGCTACCTAAGCTTACTAATAACTAGTAACCTATATCTACTTTTATAGCTATCTATATTACTTATTCTTTTAAGCTTAAAGCTTTTAGTCCCTAAGGGTCTATTTAGTTTAATTAACTAATAGTAGAACTAATAATAGTAGGAACTAATAATAGACTTAACGATAGTAAGAATATTAAATACTAATAAAGTATACTAGCTACTTAATTATTTTTTAATTTCTTTAATTACTTAAAGTAAAACTTAATTTTTAAAGGTACTTAATTTAGTAAAAGATCTTACTATTACTTACTACTTACTATATAATTTAATTTTAAAATAAAGTAGAATTAAGTATAAGTAGGTATAATTAGGCTTTTATTCCTATAGCTAAAATAAAAGAAGGGATAAAGGATTAAATAGAAATAGCTTTACTTATATAGTTAGAAGGTAAGGTCTAAATAATATATTATTAGTTATTAGTAAAACTAAATTTCGCTTATAGTATAGGTCTCTAATTTTACTTAATAGTAAGTAATACTATAAAGTTCTATCCTTAGTATCTAGGGTTATATAGATATTAGCTAAGGAGCTTATAAGGGTTTAAGTAAGTATTTTAAAGGTTTATTTTTAAGGTTATTTTAAACCTAGATTTAAAGTTACTTAGATAAGATTCCTATTTATCTCGTTATAACTTATTCCTTTTTTACCGTATTTAAAATAAGTATTCTAAAATAAATTAACTTAAATATATTATATTAACTCTCTTAATGTAAGCCTTAATTAGCCTAGAAAATAGAGTTTATATAAATATATACTTTATTAATATTCTATAAGGTATATAAGGTTTTAATAATACCTATATTAAGGTATTTAATTAAACTATTAACTATAACCTAGCCTTAAGATAAGCTAATAAAGCTGATAACTTCTATAACTAAGATATACTCTTTATAGTTTATATAGTATTATATAAAACTATACTTAATATATACTTAAATAAGGAAAAGTTTATATACTAAATAAGCTACTATAATAAGGCTAATAGCCTTAGCTATTATACTAGATATAGTATAGAGCTAGTTTAGGAGAGTTTTAATCTTCTCTATATAGTTAACTTATAAGTCCTTAAGTAGCTCCTAGGCTTATAAATGAAACCTTGTAACCTGCTAACTATAGCTGATATTACCTAATAGCCCCAGCAATAACTGTAACCTAGTCCTGGGAAAGCTGGCCAGCATTAACCCGGAGAACCAGCAGAGCACCGCGTCGGCTGACCCGAACATTATGTGCAACGAATGTGCGCTCTCCGCTATCAAGACGCAGCTGGAGATGCCCTTGGCGTCGAATGCCGACCTGGCAAGCGGCCTCAGTTCCGTGGCCTCGTCCTGCCAGACTATTGTATCCGTTTCCGCCCTACCGTCTGCGAGCCCTCCATGGGTAACAACAGCGGCGGGAGTCACGGCGACATCCACGGCACCGCCCACCGCCTCGTTCTCATGTGTGGGCGAGAGCTACGTTGTCAAGGACGGTGACACGTGCAAGTCGGTCTCGCAGGGGCAGCGCATCGACACAGTACAGCTCCTAATGGCGAACAACTTGGTTGCGGGTTGCGCCGACTTCCTAGCGGCGGCCGGCAGCAAGCTGTGCATCCCCTCGGCCCTGGCGTGCGAGCCGTACGTTATCAAGTCGGGAGACACTTGCACCAGCATCGCCAACTATGCGAAAGCGACTTGGGCTCAGGTCGTCGCCTGGAACCCCGAGCTTGGCAGATCATGTCAGAACGTGGGCCGTTATGTCGACTACGTTGTGTGCGTATCGAACCCTGGCGGGGACCGGATCGACCCTGTCCCTTCGCCTACAAGCAATGCAGCTGGAGGAACGACGACATCAGTTGAGTAAGAAGCTTCCCATTTGGTTTCCATATTAAACGTTCAGGCTTTGCAGCATATAGTTTGGTTAATGCGGAGTTCTAGTACTATTTTCACCCTGCCTATGTCCCCCATTCCGATGAATAACGCCTACACTGTGATTTCTGTCTCGACAATATAGGGTGGTGATGAATTATAGAAGATAGCTTAGCTTAATTATAACATCCCACTCATTACTAACCGCGCACACAGCTATTTTATTTTTATAGTTATTGATAGTATACTTACTAAAGATGTTTTACTTCTATGTAAGGATGTAGAGCGGGAGTTTTTTATATTCATAAGTACCTTCTTAGATACTATAGAGATAGGAAGCTAAATCATAGTCTAAGTTATCGCTAAAATTAAAGTACCTTAAGAATCCTATTTTTTCTAATGCTATTAATAGTTTTATACACGAGCTAACCTAGGGCTACCTACCTACTTCGAAAAAGTTCTAGTATTCCCTAAATAACGAAAGTTTCGATATCTAGTCCTACATTTCTCCTTCCTTAACCCTGAGCGAATTATGCCTATCCTAAAGCTTAATAAGCACGGACGTCGTAGTAAAGCTATTTCTATAGCGTATTACATTCTAAATATTGCCGTTATATAGCGAGTAGGGTTATAATTAGTTAGACTAAGTTTAGTTAAAGCTTTTAACTAGAACTATATAACTTTAGTAAGTAAAAATACTAATTTAGTTACTATAGTTAATTAGTCTAATTATATACTAAGTTTTTTAACTAAATTTAATTTATAGTTTTTATAGTTAAAGTATAAAAAAAGTAAAGCTATTAATTATAATAATAAAGTTTTTTAATATAATTTAAAATTAAAAACTTTAAGTATATAAAGTATATAATAACTTTCTTTACCTATTTTACTTAAAACTTATTTATTTATTATTTATTAATTAAATAATATATTTATTTATTTAAAATAAAAGTTATATTTAAAATTTAACTTTTATATTTT
>MAVT02001619.1:0-11109 GCA_001702395.2 Diaporthe helianthi
ACTTACTATAGTTCTAACTTAGTAGAAGAACTTAAAGAATATAAATAGTTAATATCTTATTTCTCTAAGATATTTACTATAGTTTTAGTTTAGTAAAGAAACTTAAAGAATATAAGTAGTTAATGTATATATATTATTATATATAACTATAAAAGTTCTAAATATAGTATTTACTTATATATTTTCCGGTTTTTTCTATGCGAATCTTCGATCTCTAAAACAAGGTTAGCGCATTAGGGGTGTATTTATATCTGTGCTAAATACTCCTAGTTGAAATTTTTCTAGGACTAGTATCTAGGTGAGTACATGGAGTGGTGGGGGAGAGAGCGGCGAAAGAGGTCGAATTCGAAGAGGCGTACCTCTGCTTTTTTCCGGTGCGAATCTCCGATCTCTTATTAGGAAGGGGGCAAAATGCCCTTGTGGGCCGCCGGCGTTGGGGGGGAGAGAAACGGGGCGTGTAGGCCGGTGTGGAGAGGCGAGATTGCCGTGCCTGCGTGCTGGGAGGAGGTGGCCAGTCCCGTCCGAGCCACGACGACCCCTACTATACTGTGTGGCTGCATTGCGAGCGCACGGTGCGATGTGGCTGTGGTTCCCGCCTTATTGCCTGGTTCCTCCGCGTTGGCAGATGGCAGGAACAATTAGGTCCGCACCCTGCCTTCTCTCCCGCGTGGCGCCTGCCTCACTCTCCACCAGGCATTGGTCGGCCGGCTATAACGGGTTGCCTTCTTAGCTGGAACTTGCAACACATTTGCTGAAGGGCGTGGGATGGGCTTGGCCCAGGGCGCAGACTTGTTCTAGAAGATCATATGACCAGCGGCAATGCAGCCATGCAGCCATGCAGCCATGCAGCCATGCAGCCATGCAGCCATGGCGGCCAATTCTGCCAGTGGTCTCGTCGTGACGAGGCCAGTAGGGAATCGACCCGAACGCATGGGAGAGATCATGGATACGTACTCAAGTACACGCTGATGTGTACCCCCCCTACTTAGCTGTATACTTGCAGACAGGTCTGTACGGGGCCCCAGACGTGGGGAGAGCTTGGTTGAGAAAAGGGGGCAAGGCACCGCAAGGCACCGCATGGCACCGCATGGCACCGCCAATAGAAGCAAACCGACGTCACCCCCACGTAGTCGGGCGCATTCGACCTCTGGTCGGCTCCCAGGCACGCTTACACAGTACTATGGCCGGATCATTGGCATGGATGGGCACTCCTTCTCCTGTAGGGGACAATTGAAGGTTTAGACTTGCATCCCAGAATACCTCCCTACCTCGTGGGCAACAATGGCCCCCTCAGTCGGCCTCGGCGCATCATCGACCAGGACGGTGAGGGTTAGCGGCCAGCCTTGCCCTGGATATCGTGTTCTATATTGAGAAGCCAGCCGAGGCCGTGTGGCCGTGTGGCCGTGGGCCGTGGGCCGTGGTGGCCGTTGTGGCCGTGGGCCGTGTGGCCTGGCGTGTGTCCGTCCCTGACGCCTCAGCAACTCAGATCTCTGACGGCAGACAAGACGGCAGACGGCAGACGGCAGCCCTGCGGGTGGCATGGGCTGTATTCCTTCGAGATTTCTTTTAATCTGCGCTGCCTCGTCCCGGCTGACGAGATACCAGGGGGGCCACGAGGCTTGAAAGCCGCGAGCTCCACCATGCCTGGCTGCTAGAGAAGGTGCCTGAGTCACCAGCTCGGGCTTCCACCACCCCCCCCCCCGGCCCGCCTCCGCCCAAGCCTTGGCTGATCGGCCTGGGTTGCGAGCTCCTTGCTGTTCTGTCGTGAAAGACGCTGGGCTTCGCCGTACGGAATGCTCACACCGCCAGCACTGGCCCAGCAGATGCCCTGACTCCTCCGGCCAATGTAATATGGGCGTGCCTTATTTTTCAGCGCCAAGCTGGTGCTGTTTCCTACCCGCCTGCGTACCCTCGGGCAGCTCAACATGTGTCAAAAGATGACGAGGGAGGGTACTGTGTAGCGCTTTCTATGTACCACACGCAGCATGTGTGTGGAGCTCACAAAGGGACCCTAGGACCCTGGTTCATCTTTGATCTTGCCCCAAGAGCCGTCTGCCTGATGCCCCAGTGCCACTGGTACGGAGCGCACAGGTCGAGGGCCAGGAGGGCTTGCACCACAGCCGGGATTGCCCCGTCGTCCGATGCGCGCTAGCTCATATCGGACCCGAAGCTGGATGGCCGCACGAGTAGCGCAGCGTTGCATTGCCTCAGGTGCAGCAGTCCTGTGTTTTTTTGTAGACTATATGGCCTCGTGGGGACGGCGCGGAGCAGGTACCTAGGCACGGAGTAGGCTGGCAAGCTGGCAGGGCAGGCAGGGCAGGCTTGAAGGCTGGAAGGCTGGAAGGCTGGTGGGGTAGAGCCGTCACACCCGGTGTAACGCCACCAAAAGGCCCTCGCCGCCGGGGTCCGCCAAATTAGGGCTGCCTAGATTTCACAATGCCTGGTTCTGGTGACCTGCCGGCCTGAGGATGAAGCGACCGCAAGCGACTGGAGGTTGCACTCGAGCACGTGCCCAGTGGACCACGGGACCACCTACAGGAAGGTACTGGCTGGTGCTGGCTGGCGACAGTACGGAGTATGCCCTGCGTGCCTACCTAGGTATGCTGCCTGCGTGCCCGAATTGAGAGCCTCTTCCAACGGCGCGGCACAGCCTATCGCCAGGTTTAGCTGGGGCCCCCTATCGAGATGTCGAGATGTCGAGATGGAGCAGGCTGGGCCGCCCTGTCATTTTGCTAATCTTTCACTTGTTGTGTTGGTGGTGCTCGTGCGAGAACCGTTGCGATAACCGTTGCGATCCGATTGGGGGTTGACAATTTACCACGGGACTTCAGCAAACTGTGGTACTTGTGTCCTTAGTGGGCCGTTGATCCTTACCGTAACTTGGCGACGCTCTGGTGGAACCACTCAACCGAGTACATACCACAGCATGTCAACTGTGGTAGCACATGGGCAGTCTTGGGGCCCTTTCTAATCGATATCGGAGCCCAGCGCGCATAACCACATCGAGCGATTGAGTGCACTTGTTCTTGCAGCTCTCTTGGAGGCTCGCTACCGGACGACAGCGTTGTGTCTCCTTTGCCTCTTCTGTGTTTACTACTGTGTACGAAGCTACGACAGCAACTCATCCAGGATGTGCACTTAAGTTGCGGGCCGCCCACCCTTGTTCATCAGCCTGCAGTGCCGGGGGCTTTCATTCGTCAAGGTTGAGCGTGTTGGGAACTTGGGAACTTGGGAACTTGGGACATGTACTCTGTACATAATTCCGTGGCAGAGGGGGGCCTCGCTTTGGCATTTTAGCCAGGTACTCCGTACATCTCATGGCCTCCACTACCTGGTTACCTAGGTACCTAGGTATGGAGTGCAATGCAAAAGAACCCTGTTCAATGCAACACAGTGAGGACAGTCAGGACAGAGGGGTTGGCACGTGGGAACCCAACAAACCGCAGCTGGAATGAGCAATGACAAGCGACAACCGACAAGCGGCCACGAACAGTCTCTACAGCCTTTCAATTCTCGCTCTGTTGATTCTCGCTGTAGTCCAACATGACTGCACCCCGGCAACCCTGCTGAGCTGTGCAGTCCGTGTCGTGGGGCCGAACAGCCAGCCAGCCCGCCAGCCAGCCAGCCAGAAACCGGCAGCAGCCTCCGGGCGGTAGATGATGGTACGACTCCCCGGGGCCGGTGACAGGTGGTGTCGGGGCCGGTGACAGGTGGTGTCGGCACCGGACAGTGGCCGAGATGGTGGTATTCAATTGGCAGTAGCAGCGACTCTGTGCAGTGTAGTGTGCATACTTTTCCTCTTAGGGTTACACAACCCACTTTTTAAGTTACCTAATACCTGGGGGTCTAACCTTTGGTTAACCCCCTTCGCTAGCCGCTTAGGGGGCGCCAAAATCGCGAGATAGCTAAAATCGCGCTATATCTAAGCGTTTTTTTAAGTATAGAATACTACTAGAATAACAATGTTCTAGTAATAATTAATTTAATTTACTACTACTACGTTTAAAAAAACTCTAGGATTAGTTAAAGTAAGGCAAAAATTTACACTAATTTAACTACTTAAGTTAAAATAGGTAGTAGTAATAAGTAGATTTTATATAACTACTAATAACTACCCTTACTATTATTATCTTTATTTAGTAGTGCTACTAGGTAATAGTTAATATTATCTATAGTATTAGTTATCTTTAATTTAACTATACTATTAAGGCTATCGCTATAGTTAAATTTAACTATATATAGTTATAGGTATAGTATTATAACTATCTCTTACCTTACTACTTAAAGCCCTTATATTAGCTTAGGATTCTACTACTATAATAGGTAACTAAGCCCTATAGATAGGTTAAGTAGGCTTAGCTTATTATTAGTATTAAATCTAATAAAGCTATTACTAGAAAGGATATTATTATCTTTATCTTTAATCTATTATAGTAGTAGAAGTATAGCCTATAACTACTTAATACTACTATTATAGGCTTCTTTTTATACTTTTTACTTAGCTAGGCGCTCTTAATTTTTAGCCTAATTACTAAGGTAATAAAGTTATAGCTAATCTTTCCTTATAATTAGCTTACCCTAGTATTTATACCTAGTAGACTTCTACTACTCTGTATAAAACTTTAAAGTAGTTTAAATATATACTATCTCTACTTTAATCTTACGATTTTATACCTATATTACTATATATAATTACTTAGCTATCTACTAAGCGTTCTCCTCTTTTTTAGTAGCTAGTACCTACTAATAAACTTTATCTAGTTAAATTAAAGTAAGGATATCCCTAGTAGGCTTAATACCCTTCTAAGCTAATCGTTATTTATTATAATAGTACTCTAGAGTACTTATTATATTAGTACTCTAGAGTACTTATTATATTAGTACTTTATTTATTAAGCTATTATTAATAAATAACTAACTTAAATACTATAGATAATACTATAAGTAGACCTTCTTAAGTATTATTACTAAATAAGTACTAGTAGTATATATTTATATATTTAAGTACTTAAATACCCTTAGTCTACTATTATTCTAACTAGTTAAGTAGAAGGTTAGGGAATAGTAGCTAAGATAACTTTTTCTTCTTCTTTACTAGTACTTCTAATATAATCTCTTATCTTAGTAGCTAAAGACTACTTTCCTTAAAGCTATATATAATATAGTAAGGAGTAAAGGCTACTAAGATTATAGGGCTAAGTACTTTATATATAAAGTTATTATAGGAGAATATATATCTATTCTCTTATAGTACTTAGTAGAAAACCTACTAGTATACCTTCTTAAGGTATTAGAAAATACTAATATTTATAGGTTAGAATTTATATATAGAATATAGTAGTAAAAGAATTAAGAGGATATTAAACTAATAGGTATAAGTAACTATTTTAATACTATAATACCTAGTAAAGCTATTAAGAAAGAGTACCTATTAAATTACGCCTTTAGAAGTCCACTACCCTTTTATTATCTCTAAAGAGTCCTCCTCTTATTACTAGTTAAAGTAGAACTTATAGTTAATACTAAACTATTCCTTAAAACTAACGCTAAGATATTTAAAGTCTATATAATACTAGAAAAAGTGCTTATTAAAGTAGTAAAGCTAGTTAAGTATAATTATACTATTAAAGAAGCTAATATTTAACTAGTAGAAGGTAATATCTTTATAAAAACCTTATACTCTAGTAAAGTACTAATTTAGCTAGACTTTAAAGATATAATAAGTAGGAATAGTATTACCAATAGTACTACTATATCTAATAAGAGTTATAAACTCTCTATTATTAGGGTTATAAACCTAAAGTCTTATATAGCGCTCTATATAGATTATAACTATTACTAACTAGCTATAAAGCTTGCTAATTATATTACTATACTCATTAGTATTCTAAATACTAGAGGAAATTAGCTAGTACTTAATTTAATACTCCTTAATATAGTTAAAGAAGGCGTTAATATCTTATAGAAAAACCTTATAGACCTATTAACTAACCTTTATAAGCTTAATAAATAAGCTTTAGATCTTAGATTAGTAAGCTAAAAAGCGAGGAAAGAAGTATAAGTTTATAATAGGTAGCTATTTCTTAACTTACTAAAGGAGGTTAGCTTAATCTATAACTATAGCTATAACTAGGCTAAAGCTACCTTTATAGAGTAGCTATATATATTATATAAAAACCTCCTCTTCTTATAGTAAAAGATAGTATCTATAGCTAGTAAACTATAATAATAAAGCTAGGTAGCTAATACTATAAAGTACCTTGAAGTACTTACTAATAGAGGAAAAGTATACTAGTAAGCCCTTATAAAATACCCTAATAAAGGTATAAAATAGCCTTATTAGCTTAAAGTTAGTTGCCTATACTTTGTACTTATACTAGTAGGGATTATAGCTTTTCTATATATTATAAGTATCTTACTACTATTTATTAACTTCCTCTTCTTTAATTTATATAGTATAGTACTTATAGGTAGTAGTAAGAGCGTTGGAAGCCTATTAGGTTAGTAGTATAAACTTAAAGGGTATTATAGTTATAGTATAGTTGCTATAAACGTTAGTTAATACCTATATTTACTAGAAATAGGGGTAAATAGGCTATATTAATAGCCTTAATATACCTTTAGCTTTTTTTAGATAAAGTAGGGTAATTATAGTGTATAAAACGTTGATTGTTATGTAGATGTTATGGTATTAGTAGTATTCTATACTTAAAAAAAAACGCTTAGATGTAGCGTGATTTTGGCTATAGTGCAATTTTAGCGCCCCCTAAGCGGCGAGCGAGGGGGGACTAGTAAAGCGGAGGCCCCCGGGTAGATGTACTATACTGGATGTGTGTACGTACTCGGTACTGGGGGGCCACCTTGTGTTACATGGACGTCTCCAGTCCAGCGATGGTGAAATTGCAGACCCACCCACCTACTTGCAAGTAATCGGTAAATTCAGGCGTTTAGCTAAATGAATCCGTAAAGGACGCTTAGCCTAATAGGGAGTAGGTCTTAACCTAATATAGGAGGGGTCTAAACCGAAAACGGAAAGAAGTGAAATTTAAAGAAGAAGTAAAGAGGCACAAATTAGAAACTATTGTTAGAAATAAGCTTAAGTTTAGTTTAATAATATAAAAGGTAGGTGTGTTAAAGGTTTACGTTATAAGAAGAAAACTAATAAAATATAAATAAGTATAGTTTTTAAAAAAATAAAGTTTAGAAAAAAAATACTAGCTAGTAGTAAAAATTAGTTAAATAGCTTTTAAAATAATGTATTTAAAAAAAGTAAAAGGAAAAGATATTTAAAAAAGTTAGTAGAATTTATAAGTTAGTAAGTAAAATCTATAGTAATAATTTGGAAATAAAGTAAATACTTTACTTAAAGTATAATAAAAACTTTATAATTATACTTTGTTAGTTTTTTCTAAGAAATATAAAAGTAAAAAGTAATACTAGTATAATAAAATTAAAAATAAGTGCTAAAAGTAAGTAATAGAAAACTTACTATATATATAAATAAAAGCTTTAGTTTAGGGTTAAGTAAAAAGTAAAAGGGTAAGTTTTAAATATTAAAGTAAATAAGAAGAAAATAAGCTAACTTTGTTAAAAGTTTAGTTAAAAGAAGATTATTATAAAAAAGAGCATTAGTAGTAACTTGCAAAGTATTAAAAGAGTTTTTTTTTTACTTACGTAAAAAGAACTATTGTAAAGCTATTGTGCAAAGTTAAAAAGGCTTATAATAATTTACTTATTATTACTTAAGGTTTGTATATATAGGTGGGTTAAAGTTAAAGTAACGTAGTACTAGCTAAAAGGTAGTAGTTAAAGAAAAGAGAGGTAGTTAGAGAAAAAGACTAAAAAGGTAGCTTTTAAGTAAAAGATAACTAGGTTGCTACTTATAAGTAGTTGTACTAGTATAACTAGCTTTTATTTCTAATAAAATATAAGAAATAAATAAAAAGTTAAAAATATTGAAATAAAGTAAAGTATAGTTACGAGGACTAGTTTTAAAAGATAATAGTAAAGTTATTAAAAGAAAAAGAAGAAAAGTAGCTAATCTTTTTAATAATTTAAATTACTAGCTGCTTATAAAAACTTTTTAGCTTTTTCTTACTCCTATTTACCGCTATACTTACTTTAACCTTAAGCTAATTATATAAAGCATTTTTTTTTAACTTTATTTAAACTAACCTATTTAATATTAACTACTTTCCTAAAACTAAGCACTATGTTTGTTTTTATTAACCCTAACACTTTAATTATAGCTGCTAATAATAAGATTATAAAAGCTAAGTTTATTAGAAGGCAAAGCAACGCTTTTACTTACACTTTTAATATTACTAGTTTAAAGAGTATTGTTACTACTTATACTTAGCTAGTTGTAGCTTTAATTATAGCTGCTAAAGTAAACTAGCTATTTACTAACTTTTAAACTATAAAAAGCTAATACTTAGCGCTTATAAACAACGGTAGCATTATTATAAATATATTACAAGCATGTTAAAGGGTTAAAGAGCTTAAAATGCGAGAGCACAATATAGTAAGTAAAAGTAAACATACTACTAACGCGCAGTTTTAAAGCTAATAAAAATATAGCTAAACTAAGTTATAAAGCTTAAGAACTAAATCTATACAAATATTAGCTATACCGCCTTAATTAGCTTTTAAACTAACAACGTAGGCAAGATATACTAACGTTGCTAGAAAATTAATATAGTAAATTAAATATATATATAGGCCGTAAAAATGCTAAAGGAGTTTATAGGCTAGCGTAAAATTATTATAAACAACTTTATTTTACTAAAAACAAAGGTTATAGTAAGTTAGTAGAACCTACTTAGAACTAGCAATAAAATACTACTAACTATTGCTATTTATATAGCATAAGGCTAACCTTACTTATAGGGTTTAGCGATTTATACTAAAGGCCTTAATGTTTAAGGAAAGCTTGTTTATTTAAAGTAAGTTGCAGCGCCTATTCTACACGTAGCTAACTAGTAGTATACAATAGTTATTCTTTTTTTGGGAAGTAAGTATCCTAACTACGTATAGTTTGGCGAAACTATAACTTTTTAGATAATAGGCTTTTAGGTTTTACCCATTAATTGCCCCCTTTAGTAAATAAGTTAAAACTTTCCCTTTTTATTTCTTATTTGTTAGTTTATTAGTATAACTTATTTAACTTTGCAACTTATACTAAAGTCTTTAATTATAATTTTTATTCTAACTCTTTCTTTAACTTATAAACTAGCTACTACTTTAAAGGTTGTTTTTAGGCTTATAGGTTTTGCTTATTAACTACCCCCTTTAGTAAGTAAATTAAAACTTTCCCTTTTTATTTCTCATTTGTTAGTATATTGGTATAGCTTATTTAACTTTACAACCTACACTAAAGTCTTCGATTATAGTTTTTATTTTAACTTTTTCTTTAACTTATAAACCAGCTACTACTTTAAAGATTTTTTTCTAATTAGCTAGTTTTTTCTTTTAAAAACCTTATTGTTTTAAGTTCTCGTTAGCAAACTTGCTACGCTAGCGTTATTTGAAAACTATTTAAAACTATATTTTCTACTACTCTTTTGGCAAACTAATTTCTCTTTAATAATAACTACCTCTCTTGTTTTATCGTTGTTATTTCTTATATACGCTATATACCTTTATTGTTTATCCTTTATCATGTTTTTACCCTCTTTCTTATCTTTTATCCCTTCCTTATCTTTTATTGCTAAAATAGCTAAAAACCCTTTTTTTGTTAATTACTACACTGCTTTAGGTATTGCAAGCACTAAAAATATTAATGTTATTTATAAGGCGTTTAAAAAAGCTACTTTGCTATTTTATTTTAATAAGCTTAGAGGATTAAGCAAAAAGATAAGCGCTATTAACAACGCCTAGGATGTATTGGGTAATACGCGTAATTGCATTACATACTATTAGCTATAGAAGGAGAAGTAGCCTAAAATCCTATTTACTTCTACTCCAACTACTCCTTATATATTGCACTCGTATAGTTAATTAGGTAGCTCTTGCGCCTCTACCTTTGGCAATAAAGTACTACATCCCTTTAGTAAAAGTAAGTCCTTATCTCAACGTTTACTAAGTTAACTATAGTATTTAATAAGCATAGGTTTCTAGAGTACTTCGGGTAGTATACCTAAGTTGCTTACTTTGAGTAGCTAGCTAAAGTTGTTTACTAAGCCCAATAAGCCTAAGCTAGCTGCGAGTAGCGCCTTGTAGCCTAGTTTTAACAAGCGTCCGTTTATAGTCCTATTAAACTTAGATAAAAAGTAAAAGAATAACTTTCCTAGCTTTAATTTACCTAGTTTTGGCAAAAGACAAGGTTATAGTTTTAGCAATATCCCTTCGCCTTGCAAAAAAGCTATATCCTTATCGCACAAAAAGGCTAAGGTTAATAAAAATATCCCACTAGTGCCCAACTTCAACGTTTTAAAAAAGGCTATTATAAAAGCTTCTTTAGATATTGCATCCTAGTTTGCAATAATTGCGGAGTTAAGGGTAATTCGTAGTGCTTTAAAGTTTAGGAATACTAGCCCTAAACGAATTGCTAAAAAGATTTGTTAAATGCTGCAAATAAGTTACACGCTAAAAAAGTAGGCTATTATATAGGTTTTAGTTGGCCTTAAATTATAAAGTAGTGTTTGTATAGGGATATAAACTAACGTCCTCTCTAGTTAAGTTAATGTTAGCTCTTATTATAAAACTTTTTTTAGTTTTCCTTACTTCCTCCTTTCCTATAATATAGTAATAGCCCTTTCTACTTACCTTTATTATCTTTTGCTAAGGATTTAAATAACTAATATAAAAAGCATTATATAAGTAGGAATAACCTAGGGGGAAAGTAAGGTAATATACTTAAGATTATTTTTATTATATAATATTAAAAGGTTTTCTTTTATTTTTAATTATTTCTTTTTTATTTTTCCTATTTTATAAATTATTACTAAATTAAAATTATTACTTAATAATAGTATATTTATTAATATTTTTAACTTTATAGATAAACTAATAATATAAGAATATTAACTAATATAGCTTTACTTAATAGAGTTTTTAATATAATTACTATATTAATATCTTTTTCTATTTAAATAGTAATTATTTATA
>MAVT02001620.1:0-11105 GCA_001702395.2 Diaporthe helianthi
TAATGGATTCTTTTGTTTTTCCCATTTTAGAATGTGGCGCGAAAAAACGCGGTTAAAAAGTAGACTATAGTAGTTTCGGGAAAAGTGCGCGACTCGTTGGGGTACGCGACTCGTTGGTGTTTAACGTTATTAATTTAACTATATTGGGACTTCAATATACTCTATATACAAAAAGGGTAATAGTTTTCTCTAGTAATATTTAGTTATTAAAGAAGGTTAGCAAGAGGTTTATTAGGCAAAAGGTGCTATAAATTAGAAACTAATAAATTTATTTTATATAACTAAGCTTAACCTATATAAAGAATAAAAACCTTACTATTTAATTAACCCCTATACTAAACTAATTAAATATTTTAGTAATTTTATTAAGTATAATTTAATACCTAAGATAGTTATTAGACTTATTATTGCAATCCTACAAAGCAATATTTAGCCCATCTAAATATACTTTATTACCCTTACTAGTGTATAACACTACCCATAGTAGAAACTATACAAGCTTTTTCTTTACAAATACTACTATAAGCCTAAGCTTATATTTACAAATACTTAGAAGGGGTATAAAAGCTAGAATAGTAGGCCTTGCTATTATAAAAGCCTAGTACTTAGCTTAATCAATGTACTATAGCTTCCTAAAATTCTAGATAAATTTAATCTATATTTTTAGAGAGTAAACTCTACAGTAAAGATATTACTTAACCCTTACGCGTTGCCCACTAAGTAATAAAGCCCGGAAATAAAATAGAGAAGCCCTATATAAAGTTATTAAAAGGTTATAAAGTATTAATTAAAAAACTTACTCCTCCTTAATTAGCTATTTACTACTAAAACTAAGTACTCAAGTAAAAAAGTACAAACGCTTAAATATAATAAGATTAGAATAATAATTAGGATAGTAATTAGAATAAAATTGTAAGCTAAGTACTTACGACTTAATAACCCTCTTACGCATTTTTTATAGCCTTTAGGCGTCTTTTTTCTTTTTTTCTTTTTTATTCTCTTTAATTTCTTTAGTAGCTAGTTACTAGTCTAAACAAGCTTACGCTAGAGAATAGCTTTAGGGAGTGTAAGGAATTCCTATATAGTTAGGAAGTATATTAACTAAGGCTTTAAGTTAACACTAATATATGTAATATCCTTAGCTTTCTTCTAGTTGTAGCTGTTGTAATCCCGAGTTCGCTAGTTATTTATAATGTTTTGGAAAATTTGCTAAAAATAACTTTTATTTTTCTTAGCTTTCCGGTTGTATTAAACCTTATAAGTAAACTATATTGCTATATTTAGGTAAGTATTTAGAAAAAGAATACAGGCATTAATAAAAGTATATGCTTTTTAACTATAGTATTAGAAGTAGTAGAGTTTTAGGTATAAAAACTAAAGAGTATATTACTATAGTTTTTAAAATATATTAAGTTAGCTAGTTGCAATAAAATATAGGGTATTACTAGCAATGTTTTTTTTTAAAAATATTAATTTTATTAATTTAAGTATTTTATTTAGAATAAACTTATCTATATACCTTAAACTTGTTTTTTAAAACTACTAGCTTTACTAGCTATTTTTAGGTAAATAATATTATTAGAGTATTTTTTATATTAATAGATACTCTTTAATATTTCTATAATATCTACAATAGTATTAATAAAATACTATTTATTTTAGGCCTTAGAGTAATAGGGTACTATTATTTAAATAATAGTAGTTTTCTAGGCTTAAGGTATAGCATTGGTTTTATAAAGATTATATATACTCTTAATTAGGTTATAAGTATAGGAAACATTTTTAAGAAAATATTAAGCTATATTTTGCTTCTTTTGTTGTTTTCTATTTTCCTTTATTTTTAAGAGAGGCTTAAAGTTATTGCTTTACTTTATAGTAATAATACTATAGTTTTAGGCAATCTAGTTTAAGTATATGCTTTACTCGCGGCTATTTTTGATTAGAATATTAATTAGAATATTAATTAAAATACTAATTAGGCTATAAAAATTACTATTTATTGTAAACCTTATCTTTTATACTTTATTTTAGGAGATTTTAAGCAAAGATGGATGTAGCTGCCTACTTTGCAGAATTCTATAGCTTTACAATAACTCTATTTATAGCCTTGGAAACTTTGTCTTTAGCTTTGTAAACTTCTTTCTTTTATAGTATTATACCCTTAATATGCTTATTAGCTTTTATTGTATAAGGATTTGTAAAATACATATTTTTTGTTTATACTTGCTTAATATTTTGGGCTATTTTAAAAATTTTATAGAATATTAGTAAAAATAATTATATTTATTATATTTTATACTTACTAGAAGGAAAAACAAGAAATCTAATTGTTGTAAGTACTAGAGCTATAGATAAATAAAGGTTTTAGTTGGGAATTTTACTTACAAAATAGTAATTGCTAGTAAAAAAACTTTTTAGCTATAGCGGCTACTTGCTAAAGTTATAAAGGTGCTAAGCACAAACCACTTAGTAGTTTGTGCATCTTGTAGGGGTATTCTAGTAAGGGCTGCAACTATTTTTACTACCTATTAGCAACTACTCTTACTACCTTTTGGCAACTATTACTAGTAATACTAATAGCTTTAAAATTTCAAGGTTTATTAACCACTTTTAATTTACCTAAGTAATAACCTTTTAGGCCTTTTAAATATACTAATTTTATATTTTATATTTATTTTTGTTATAGTGCTTTACTAATACTTATAAAACAAGTTTTAAGGCTATTTTTAATAGCTATTGCTATTTATAGCTTACTACTATATTTAAATATTTTAACTATTTTAAAAAAGGTAAAATAGTAAGTTTTCTATCCTAATTATTGTTTTAATTATTATTCTAATTAATTTAGCTTTATTAGATAGCTTGTATAAAAATAGTAAAATAAAAAGCTACTACTAAAAGCAAGGGTAAAGCTAACTATAGTAGCTATAGTAGAAAATCTACTTTAATAAGTAATAGTAAAAGCAAAAGCTTTACTACTAAAAATCCTATAGTTACTAATAATAATACTATAAAAAAAGCATATTAGTAGAAGCTTAGTAATAAGTTTTTCTATAATTTTATTATTTATCTTTATTAATTTTTTCCTAGCTATTACTCTTTAAAAGATTAAAAGGTTTTAATTTTTTAGTAACTTTTTTATACTAAAGGCTTTAATAGGTTGCTTAGTAAAAAAGCTTATTTATACTATTAATTTAAATTTTAAACTTTAAACTAGTGCCTTATTTGCTCTCTAAGAGTTTATAAAGTAGTATATTGTTGCTTATATATATTATATATACTTATCGTAATTATTATTTTAATTATTATTTTAATTACTATTTTAATCTTTTATAGTTGCTAATGTTTTTACTATTTATAATAAATATATTACTATTATATTAAAAGATTTTAAGCTTGTTAATATTATTATAAATATTATAAATAGCTATAAACCCCTTAATTACAATATTAAGAATAATAGTATTTATTTTAAGCCCCCTATGCTTACGCGCTTAAACGCTATACTTCCCTTATAGGCGTTAAAAGAAAGGAGGGCCAAAGCAAGGAATTCGCAAAAAGATAAAATACTTTTTATAGCTAAACCTAAATAGGAAGTTAAACTTAAATAAAAGGTTAAACCTATATAGAAGGTTTAATTTGTATAAAAGGTTTAATTTAAACAAGAGGTTAAACTTGCATAGGAAGTTTAACTTGTATAAGAGGTTTAATTTAAATAGAAGGTTTAACTTAAATAGGAAGTTTAATTTGGATAGGAGAGCTAGAACTAGGATAGTAAATAAAAAGTAGTTATTAATAATAACTAACTGCTTTAAAATGAAATAGAGAGTAATTTTTAAAAGAAAAGTAGTACAGCGAACTTTTAAGAGAATATGCAGTATTTTAGGTAGATAGCCTTTTTTAGGTTTTTAATTACAAAGAGAAAACAAAGTTTATAAAAGATTTTAAATCGATGATTTCTTACCTTGTATTTAAATTACCTATCTACCCACTTAGAACCCATAGGTAATTTAATCCCTGTTATTACCTATAGGTTTTGTGGGTACCTACTAGGTATTACCCACGCGTGGGTAATTCCTGAGCCTATTCCCGAGTTCATCTTTGTCCAGATCCCAGCGAGAACATAGGAATCAACCATTCCAAATTACTGTGTAGGCCATCTAGCCCTCGTGTGCATTATAGAGGCTGGAAAGTGCCGTGATTACTTAGGGTCACAGATGCTGGCAAAATCCGTGCGAGACGACAACACCCCGCTTCTCCGCCTTGTAGAGAGGGAACTTTCCCTCGGGTTCTAGGCGTCGATCTATCAATTGATAAGAATGTGTGCCAAGAATACCGGAATGTTGGAACTTCAGAATCTATATCTCAAGCACTTACATGCATGGTGTTCAAAGTTGACGCAGCACGCATTGATATGAGCAACCAATGACCGAAGCTCCCAGCTAGAGCGCAGCCGGAAGGGTGACACCGTCTTCTCTAGTTACCATTGTCATAAGAAAAAGTCAGCTCAGACACATATTCACCTTCCGTCACTCGGCCTTTAGGGCTAGATTACGTAAAGGATTCAGTGTAGTCCCGTAAAGGAATAGGGCACGCTATACCTCTTTTAGAGTTTTTTTTTTTAGATACGGAGGGCATTCTATATTTAAACGCGTATAGACTAAGCCTTAGTATATACCTCTTACCCTACTATAATTTCTACATTACTATAGCCTCTTTTAAATATATAATAACTCTATTAAATAATAATTTATATACTTTTTCTTACTTAGACTAGCTTTTATTTAGTTCTAAAACTAAAAAAAAAGTTAGTATAGTCTTAAGACTAAATATACTATAAGTACTTCTCGCTTCTACATATAAAACCCTTAGTAGCTCTTAGGAAAGCTTAGTAAGAAAGTTACTTAGAACTATACTAAATCCTTTATATAATTTAGCCCTTAATTATATATTACTATAGTATTTACTTTAAGTTAAAATACTACTATCTATCTTAAGTAAAGTAATACCCCCCTTATAAAATTACTTATATATAAACTAATAGAATTTCTAAAATAGCTTATATAAATATATATTATCCTTATAAAATAAGTGTTTTTTTAACTAAATTATTAAAATTACTAGTATTACTAGTAAATTTAGTAACTATTACTAAAAAGACTATTAATTTATAAGATAAGAAATAACTAGATTCTAAAATGGAAAATCCTATTTCTAGATATAGTTTTTTTTTTAGTTAAGTTTTAAAATTATACTAGTCTAAATTAGGTATTCCTCTTTTAAGAAGAGGAACCCTTTTTTTAAGAAGGGAGCTTAGGCTACCTTTATAATACTTTAATTTAATATAATTTAAACTCTAAGGTTTTTTTTATTTTAATTTTTAATCCTTTTAAATTATTATAAATTTAGAATAAGGTAGCTAATCTCTAAGCTTTTAGTTATTAAAGATTATTTCCTTTATTATTTTTTTATTTTCCTTTTTTAATTTTTTTAGATACTTCATTTTATTTTTTAGATCTTCTTTATTAACTCTTAAAAAAGGTTATTAGTTTTAGAGTATTAATGTTATTTAATAATTTCTATTTTCCTTATACCTTTACTTTAAAGTTCCTCTTTACCCTTTATTTATATTATCTTTAAGAAGTAGTAAATAATCTTTAGCTAATTCAATATATATTATATTTATTTTTAATAATACTATTAAAGATTACTAATTATATATTAATTTAGCTTTACTTTTAAAATTCTTTATTTCTTTTATTACCTTTTTTATTACTTTACTTAATAAACTTAAGAATAATTTTAAAACTTATCTTAGTAGTAATCTTTATAAAGATAATTTTAAAATTTTATTCTGCAAAGATATTACTTTATTAAAAAGAGTATTTATACTTCTTTTTATAAGTTATTTAAATATCCTTATATTTATAAAGGTTAAGAGTTTATCTTAAGTTTATTAATTATATAAGGTTATTAGGGTTTTTTCTTTTACTTTATTACTCTCTCTTTATATAATTATTAACCTAAATACTATTAAGTTTATATATTCTTTTATTATAATATTATTTACTATATTATTTAAGATTATTATAAATATTAATACTATACTTAGAGTTTAGTTTAACTCTTCCTTTAAAATTATAGATTAAATAGTTAGTAAAACTAAAGTATTTATTTTTATCTTTAAGGTTTAGCCTTTATTTATACTTTTTATTTAAGTATATCTTTAAGCTATTATTTATTAAATAAATAATAATATATCTTTTTTACTATATTATGTTATTAGTAACTTATCTTCTATTAGTTTTTCCTTAAGTCTCTTATACTCTTTATATATACTATTATATTTAGGTTTTATCTTTATATTTTCTCTCTTTAAGTCTTTATTATTAAATAGCTAGTTATATTTCCTCCTTAATACCTTTAATCTTCTAGCTCTTATACTTAGCCCTCTTTTTTAAACTACTACTTTATTAATATCTTTTAAATTAATTATTATAATATTATTATCTTAAATCTAGTAGTATATTAAGTCTATTATATTAATAGTAAGTTTATCCTTTATTATTTACATTATATTTATTATAATTATAGGTTAAATATATTTATTTAAGTATTCTTAATTATTATATTTTAAAAATATTTATTAAAGAGTCTATATCTTTATTTATATAACTTATTAGTAAATTTACTTTGAAAAGTAGGCTTAAATTACTAGGTTTATAATCCTCCTTTTATAAAATTATACTATAATAGCTACTTAGATTAATAGCTAAGTTACTTCTTTAGTTACTCTATATATTATTATTTTTTCTTTAAAAAGATAGCTTAGTATAATTTTTATTAAATTTACTTTATTAATTAAATAGTCTCAATATAGGTTAAACTCTTTATAGCTAGGTATTTAATAGTTTATTATATTATTATCTATAAATACCCTTATATAAATTATAAATTATATTAACTCTTTAAACTAAATTAATTAACTATATAATTATAAGCTAAATATCTCTTAAGTTATTTAATTAGTTTATAAATACTTATTTCTAAATATAATATTAATTATTTTATTATTCCTTCTCTTTAAAACTTATAAATTAAGAGCTTTTATTACTTAAAGGATTAGCTATTTATCGATTTTACTTAACTTATATTTTTTTTAAAAGTTTTTATTCTTTATATATTATTTAGAGTTATAAATAAACCTCTTTATTATAATAGATAAAAGAAAGGTATCTTCTATTATTATATAATCTTTTAGTATTAAGTAGCCTTACCTATTTATTATTAGGTTTAATATAAATTATAAGAGTTTTAATATTCCTTATTTAATAATAGCTTACTTAACTTTAACCTAGTTATTAAAGTTTATTTAAGTTAATATACTTAATAATACTATTAATAGTAGGTTTAGTTAAACTAGTTATAATATATTTAGTCCTTTATTCTTAAAGGGATTAATAATCTACTATATTACTTATATAAGTAAAATAATTTAAAAAGATATAATATTAAGTAGTATAAGGAGGTATATATGAGTTATTTTATTTACTCTATATAAGATTTACTCTTATATAAAGGCTCTTTAAATATAAATAAATTTATTAAGTAGGTTTATATAAATATTATCCCCTTTTAAGCTATATATAAAATAGTATAGTACTAGCTAGTAACTATTTATAGTTATAACTACTATTTATCTTACTCTTTTATACCTTCTTAAATATAATAGTTATCTTTTCATATTTTATTTTATCTATTTTATTACTTTATATATATCTTCTACTATTATTATAAAAAGGAGGGTTAGTTTTAATATATTTTATTACCTTTATTTTAAACTATTTAAGTTAGAATCTTTTACTATATACCTCCTTTTAATTAGAGTAAATAAATTATTTCCCTTTAATTAATTCTTATTCCTAAACTATTAGTTATTAGAGTAGTTTAAAGTACTATAAGTATTTAGTATATATCTTTTAGTATTATAATAAGTATTATTTTAATTTCTTTTACTATTTAGTTCTTAACTTTTTTCTATAGCTTAAATAGTAACTTATTTAAATACCTCCCCTTTAGGTACTTTTACTTATTTTATTAATTTTTACTCTATTATATTGAACTATTTTAGCTTAACCTTTATTATTATAATCTTCATTTTTAAAATTTAATACTTTAATATTCTTAAAGTAGTATTAGTAACTATAAGCTAGTCTATAAGTTATACTCCTCTTTAGTATTTATTATTAATTATTTCTATATAAGTAAGCTATACTATTTATTTAAGTTCTACTTTCTAAAATACTAATATATAGAATCTTATACTTTTATATTAATAAGTATTTAGGTAGAGAATATTACCTTAATTCTTAAAGGCCCTATTTTAAGTTCTCTTCTTAATATCTTTAATATAGCTTATATTTAGTTTACTTTAAATAATAAAGTTATATTTTCCTAAAATATAAAGTTAATTTTTTAGTTTATTTATTAAATAAAACTATATAGAATAACTATTGGTATTATTTTACTTTATCTTATAATTATTAAGTATTATTAAAGGATTAAGTTTATTATAACTAAGTCTTAGATTATGTAAATTATATAAAGGTTATTTATAGTTATATTTTCTACTAAAAAGTATTTTTTAAGAAGATTTAATATAAGAGTACTTAAGCTTCTTATTTTTATTATTTCTTAAAACTAGCTATCTTATTATATACTACTTAAAGATATCTATTATAAGGTTAGGTATTTCCTTTCTAGTAATAAGGTTATATTATAGTAACTTAGTAAAGGGTTATAGTTATAATAATTATTTATTATTTTAAAGAAAGTTAGTATTTTAAAGTAGAGTATTTTAAATAAAGAATTAGTTTATCTATAAATATATATTTAAAATTTAATTTTAATATCCTACTTATTAAAAAAAAGGTTATCTTATAATATAATATATTTTAAGAATAATAAAATTCTATTTACTATTAGCTTTTTAAATAGCTATCTTTTTATTCCTTATTAATATTTTTACCTTTATTTATCCCTTTAAACTTATTGCTTTATCTAATTAATAATATTATTTACTAGTTTTAACCCTTTTTATATACTCCCTTTTTAAAATATCTTTCTTACCTAGGTTTATTCTCCTTTCTTTACCCTAAAATATTTAGATAATAGGTACTTATAAGTTAACTTTAATTAATCTACCTATAAACTATTAGTTATTCTTTATAAATTCTTTATATTAAAACTTTAATCTTATTAAAGTACTTAAAGAGAATTTATTTAAATTAATAATATACTTGTTTAGGTTTATTATATATACCTTTTTTAACTTTTTAATAGTTCCTAGCTCTATAATATTATATATTACTTTTAAATTTTAAGTTATTACTTTTTATAGTCCTATTTATCTTAATTTAAATATCTTTACCCTTTTATCCTCTTTTAAAAGGGGGAGTTATCCTACTTTATAATTATAAATTTATATATTCCTTTTCTTTAGTATTCTCTCTTATATAAAATTACTAATTTAAAAATTTATATTAACCTTAAATTATAATTTTACTACCTTTTAAATTATTTAATCCCTTTAGTTTTCCTTAATAAACCTTTTTTATTTTATTAAAGCTTTACATATTTCCTTTATTAATAAAGTTCTTTTAATTATTATAGTTACTATTATATTAGCTTATTACTTATTTACTTATAAGAGTATTATTCTTAAAAGTTAATTTAGTCTAAGGGGCTATCTTAGTAATACTTATATTAAAGAATATCCCTTTTTTTTAACTAAGTAGAAGTTTACTATTATAATTACCTTACTTATTACCTTAAGTTAGTATATAAGGCCTTTATAACTCTACCCTTTTATTTATTTATAAAGGCTATTTTTTACTATTTTAACTACTATTTCTACCTTCCTTATTAACTATAAACTATATACTAGTTTATATAGTATCTTTATACTTTTTTTCTAAAAGAATATTCTTAGCTTTTTAAATATAAAGTATTTTATATTATTGAAGGATATTTATGAAAGGTATTTAAAGATAGCTACTTATTATATATAACTAGTAATTATTTTATTAACTAAGGGCTTCTATATAGCCCTTTTTATAATAAAACCTAATATATAGTTTATTATAATATAAAAATTTATTTATTTATCTTTCTTATATAGTTTTATAGTTTTTAAATAATTTATTCTTAAAAGGTCTTATAGCTTAATTAATACTATTAGTATTAAAGATTATTAAAATAAATAGTATATACTTATTAAAGTATATATACTATATTAAACTAGGTATATTCTTATATTTATATATCTAAAGGGCTACTAGGTTTTTCCCTTTAGTTAATAAAGTATTAATATCTTTATATAGTAGCTATAAAGCTTATAGGCTTATTATAAAATATTAGCTACCTTATATTTTAAGATATAAAGTATATACTCTCTATATTTATCTATATACTTAAGGATACCTTTATATATCTAGTATTAAATAGATTATATCTTAATTCTATACTATACTTTATATAGTTTATTTAATATTGCTTTATTTCCTCTTAGTAAAAAGTATATTACCTTTATATACTATTTAGAAAATATATATAGTTTCTTAAGTTTTAAGCTTTTCTTTATTTAGTTTACTTTAACTAGTATATATAGTAATGTATTTAAGTTTAAAAGAACTATAGTTATACTTATAATTATTCTAGAAAGTATAAGTTTAAGTAAGGGTTCTACTATACCTTTCTTACTTATATCTACTATAGGAGCTAAAAGTTATAATAACTTATTAATAATTTAGATTATTTATAAGGTATTTAGTTAATAAACTACTTAAATATTAAATATCCTTAAAGTATTTAACTATATAGCTATCTTACTTATTATATTCCCCTTAACTATTAGGGTAGAGATTATATTGAAGTAGTTAATATATATAAAAGTAAGATATAATAATAGTATAATATATTTCCTAGATTTTTAAAAGGCTTTTACTATACTTAGTATTTTTTTTTCTTTAATTAAAGAATGCGGATATTCGCGCACCCAAAATCGGATGCCGCGCACCCATTTCTGACTAATCATGCAGCCCCAG
>MAVT02001621.1:0-11099 GCA_001702395.2 Diaporthe helianthi
CCCAGCCCCCCCACCCCTTCCCCCCCCCCTGCGAAAGGGTTTCGAGTGAGGTTGGCTCCAGACTTTTGGTTCCAAATCAATCATGCGCATCTTAATTTGACAGGCCCGGCGGGTTGATGAGTCTGGGTGGATCCAGTCTGCCAGTCAACACCCACGCAGGACAGCCAGCAGCCAATCCACCGCCGCCAGGCAGCGTGGCACCTGGCAGGCCTGGGTTGCCTGGGGGCCTGGCAGCAGCCTGGGCGGTTCGGCCTCGTGTCGATCACGGAATGGGCACAAAGGTGTGAGTGGGACCAGTGGCGGCATGCCATTCGATCGACTTGGGCCAGGGCCATGCGAGCAGGGCCGTGAGTCAATAGAACGAAGAATGGACGAGATGGATGGTTCGGATTTGTTGGCGCCGCAGTAGAGGCCTGCAGGTCGTCTGCGTGGCCAGCGGCCCCCGACCCTACTGGATAAGCTACTCCGTCCGTACTGGTTGTGCCAGCGGCTGGTCGCTTATTATTTCTGTCAGGTCAGTCAGTCAGTCAGCCAGCATGTTGAACCCTCCACCCTGTTCACTTCCAATATGCTCATCACTGGCAGGACCAGGGCGGCAGGCGATGGCGGCGGGGTGGTGGCACTGGTGGACCCAGTCGGCGTTGCATCTGCAATCTATGGGAGGGTCGCATGCATTGGCAGGCGTCGCAGGACCGCCTTGATGCCAACATGCTTGGCCCGGAATGTTTCCTGACGAAGGTTTGGACAGGTTTGAGTCCAAGGCTAAAAGGCCACAGTCTGTTGAGTCAGTGCTGCGCATGTGGGAGGCGCGAGACTCGGGACTGAGGCTGGGATGCGCCTGCGATGATGATTGAAAGCTGCTCACGGTGACGGCAATTTGAGCACAGGATGTCCCCCGCCGGGGTGAGTGAGTGTGCAGTGCAGGTGTGTCATGCATTAGCTGAGCAGCAAAGTCGCTACGGGCTACACGGAATACACAGTAACTCGACAGAGGGCGGCGGCGCACACGGACATGATAGTGCACACTGCACAGATGCCTGTGCTCCTTGTTAGTCATCAGGCCCGAATGGGAGGGCCGCACCTGCAACGGCAGCAGATTTGTCGCGTCACCCAGCAGGAAAGGAAAGTCCAGGAACAAGTATTGGCTCAGCAATTTCGGCCGCGATGCCCCTCCTGGGAAAAGGCACTATTTCCATTGGAACCTTCCAAGCTTCGCATGTCCCCAGCCTGCCCAGTTGGTCCTTGCCTGGGGTCCCACTCCCACGTTCTGCATACCCCTCAGGCACTTACTTCATCAGCTAACTAGCGTTGCGTACTGTAACGGTGGTAATATCCCGATCTGCAAATTTAGAAACCATCGACTCAGAACGGTCCCCATGTTCAGCCATCATCTGCAGTACACTATCTTTCTACACAGTGACACAACGTGTGCATCTCCACCAAGAGCCCATCCTGCCCATCCTGCCCATCCCAAGTCCCACCCCGGCGTCATCAACGTCCGCCAGTCCGTTCGCCCAGCGGGCCAGCGCAGTGTCAGGGTGCTTGCTGAGAGTCTGCGGAGGACAGCCGTTCAGCCGTTCTGGAACTCGACGTGCCACCCGTTTATGTTGCAGAGGACAAAGGCAATCTTGCAACCCCTGCAACATTCTGCGGCGAACCACAGCGACAGTACAGCAGACGTGCTGAACCGTATTTTATTCCAACCTTCTTATACGGTGCTCACTGCTCAGAGCTCAGTGCTCAGAGCGTGCCCGGTACTGCGTAAAGTCAATTGCTAATCTGAAACGACGACCTGGGATGTCGGCCAATGAATGGCCTGCTGAGTAGGCCCAGGGTCCATCACGAACCTCGAGAAAGGTTGGGACATGCGCACGCAGTGAGCGCTTCGGCACGTGTGTACACTGTACAGCCATCACCTCGTCTGCTCGTCTGCTCGTCTGCTCGTCTGCTCGTCTGCTCGTCTGCTCGTCTGGTCTCCAAACCCACCTTTCCTTCCCAGCGGCTGTGCAGGCCGAGGTGATGCGGCCGTGTTTGCAATGAGAAAGGCTGGCTCTTGTTCGGACTCGGTCATCCGATGTCGTGACGCCTGTGCCACTTGCAAAACATGTGGTAGGCGAGTGATACCATCAACGTCGTATGAATCATCCGAGCATCAAAGCATACAGGGCCCCAGCCCCCGCATGCAGCCAGCCCAGCCAGCCCAGCCAGCCGGGCTGAATAGGCACATTTTGACGATGCCTTGCAAGCCGCTGGTGAGCTATTTTCAGCGGTGGTTGCAAGCCGCTGCCGGAGTGTCTCTCATCCTCGCCGCTGAGGCATAACGGATGGTGAGATGGGCTCCCCAAGATATCCAAGGGTTACACCCACAGAATTGGCATCCCAAGAGTCAAGCACACTGACCAGGCCGACTCTGGCAAAATCCCGAGTATCCACCCCAGGACCCTTGATACGCATAGTTTCGCGACGCTGGTCCGGATCCATAAACCCACAGGTCACCAGGCGATCATCAGCAACCAGCTGTGCAAGGGTCGGTGGGATGAGGCGCGTTTTCGTTGCTCAGCTGCTTCATCTGAACTTCTCGTCAAGGGCTCGAGCTTAGCCGAAGGCCCACCCGTCCATGCCGTGTCAAACTGCGACAAAGTGTCTTGCAAACTCCCGCTGCCGGCCCAGATCTTCTGGCCGGGTCCTTTGGCCCCTTTGGCTATCCTGCCACCACTTTTGTATGCTGTTTTCGTCGCTGGACAGTTTACAGAGTACGGCCAGGGCTACCACGATGCCAGACAGCCTACCGCTCTGGGGAGCCGCCGCGTGCAGTGGTGCCCGCCTTGGCGAGTCCCGGCCCAGGACCGCTGCGTCATGCCCTCGGATGGTGTGGTAACCGTCACCCGTGGGCTTTGCAGGCTTGTTGGCCTATGAACCTGCCTACATACTCGCCTAGCTGCCTTCCTGGCTTCCTGGCCGAAGCTGTACTGCGCACTCCTCCAGCCCTTTGACACAATAACGCCGAAGTCAGTTGATGTGTGCCACACACGCCGAAAGCCTAATTCGTCGTGACGCTAATAAAGCCGCACTTCGGCCGGTCGTCGTCCATGCTCGACTGTCTCACAGCTGCGCGTCGGTCGCTCAAAAAAAATCTATCCGTGGTACTATTCCAGATGTTCGGAATGTGTTTCTAGAAAGGCACAACTCGGAGGTGTGGTGTCGTTCGGGAGTTTCGTTATGTTGTACGGAGGGCCGCACACTCTGACACTCTTGAGCTTGAAACAAACCCTGGGTGACCACAGCATCCACAGCATCCCCCCAATTCATGCACGCCGCTTACGTCTTGCAAGCTGGCGATCTTCAGTCTTTTCCTCGAATCATTTCGGATGAGAGCGGTGAGCGACAATGCATAAACATCAGAGGAAAAAGGCTCCGCGATCTCCCCCCAGGTTTTGCCCTTGCTTGCCTTGGTGGCCACAAAATATCGGCCCCCGCAGCGAGTCGGCGTCTCAGCGGCGGCGGCGGCGTCTGACAATCATTACTATCACGGCATCGGACGATTGGAGGATTCATCCCTAGGAATCTCACCCTCGCACTTGCGAATCTGGCGAACGGATCCCAAAGGCCACCGTGCGCAATCTGTGTCCCTCAAATTCATTCACCTGTTCCCCCTTGGCGGGACTCCCAGGTTCCTCTTGACAGGCCCACCGCGCCGTGGGCTGGGGTCATCTACGTGAGGCAGAGGCTTCGGTGATGTCAGGGCCTTGCAGGTGGGGGCCCCCGGCAGTCGATGCCTGTAGGATCATCTGTCTGTTCGCACTACCACAGTACAAATGTCGGCAAGCTGAAGGCCCCTGGTCTGCTGGTATGGTATCTCGCTTTCCGCCTTGGGCAACGTCCGCCATTCATCATGGCGGCGTCGCTAGATGATTACCCTTCCTGCAATTTGGCGGCACGGAGGACTTACCCGGAGCCCATGGCCAGCAGCAGCGGACACTCTTTTACATGCGGTGATGGTGCTGGTCATCCCACCCAAGAGATGATGCCGTATTCTTATCGCTCACCTTTTGACGTCTACGTCGTCATGACCTCAACTACGGAGTACATGAATCTCGATGGGCGGGAAGGGCTGCACAACAGCACACACCAGCACACCCAAATCGTATTCTGTTTCTGACCCACCGGAGTATCAGAGCTCCCATTCTTGAACTGGACCCTGGCAGCCGGGGCAGATCGACCAGCGTTGTAGCTAACCACTTTATTAGCACCACGCCAACGGAGCCAGGTAGCCTGGTAGTGTAGTGTAGAAAGGCCCACAGCCAAACAGCAACAGCAGCCAACTCAGATCTCGATGGCAGTTGCATTCTCCATCCAAATATGGTCACGATCCTACCATGTGCCCGCCAAGAGATACCCGAGAGAAGCTGACCACCCTGGCCCAAAAACTGGGGGAGCGAGTGGACGGCTACGGTGAAGGCGTTCCGTCCTGCTCCACGTCGAGCCCATCTCCGCTCAGGATTTCCCGACATTCAACGTTGCGAATGACATCTTAGTTCGGTAGATCTGCATGCCACCGTTCCTGACTGCTCAGAAAAAAAGAGACATGCCAGTGGCGACCGAGCTGCCAAGAAGTGCATAACAGCAGATCGGACACATCAAGTGACCGAAAAGGACTGACGAACTGGCCCACAAAGCACAAAGTGAAATCCTGAGGGCCAAGACATGCTGCATCAGAGGCTAGCTAGCCTTCCTGCCTTCCTGCCTTCCTGGTGTCTCTCAGCTAGGCCGTCCAATCACGGGCCTCGCTTCCTACACCGACGACCAGCCTCGTCTGCAGTTTTCGGGCGCGCATCTGACAAGTCTCAAAGGAAGACCGCCCCGGCGCCTGGTGAGATCACTTGAGATCGCTGGCGGCTCATGGGCGCCACTGCTGGGTAGCTGCATTTGGAGACCCATCATGCGGCCTTCCGAGAAGAAGTTGCCAGTGAGCACGACCAACACAACACAAAACAACACAACACACCACCGCCACTGCCACCCCATTTCAAGCTGATGGGATGACAGGAAGACAAGCCACCGGTTGCACATGCATCCATATGATGGCTGTCGACGTGCGCAGGCGGTGCATCCGTTGGGACAAGTGCCGGTCGTGCTGCATCCGCTTCCGTTCAGCTCCTCCTCCTTGGGGCACTTGTGCCTTTTCCGACTCGCCTACGTGCTTGCGCATGTATAGAGCGAGGCCTACAACTGATGGTGTGGACAATTTGTCGATGGGGCGCTGCAGGATGGAGGGCAAGCATAACTGCAATACAACGGAGGGAGGGACCAAGATGCTGCACAAGTGGAAAACAGCACATCTCACGTTTTGGTGGGCTAAAGGTCTCCTGTCATTGTGGGACGAGGGAATCCCGAGGTGGGATCTCCCGCCTCGTCCGATGAACAAGATGTGCCATGGCAAAAGGAAGGCGCTCGCCTCCTCGTCGCACAGATGAGAGCCACGACGATCTGGGCACCCGAGAAAGTTGACCTGTCGCCTTGCACTGACGTGTGTTCCCTTCACCATATGTGCACACTGTACACCTTCACCCCTGTTTGCCTCTGCCATCTTGGCTGACAAGAGACGAGACGGCACAGATATTAGTGAGGGAGAGCGAGGTGTGAGAGTTCGTCACTCAAGTTTGCGTCGTCTTCCGTGTCGCCCGCTCGGCTGTGGGGGCCACCAGCTGTGCCTAAATATGGACGTGTGCCCTCGAAGGCCCACGCAAGCTGTCTCGTGACCTGCAGGTTTGGATTACCCCTTTTGAACCTGACAAGGCGTCTGTCTGTGTGCCCTGGTGGTAGACTACTCACTCCCATTGTCACTTCACATCGAAAGGTAGGCAAGGCAGCCTTTACACATTGCCCCAGAAACTCTGCGAGGTTGTGGGCCGAGACGTATACGCAGCCATTCTAATAGGGTCGGGATGCCACTGCATCTCAACGACATCGAGTGGCGCTACCCTTCTCACTGCGTCCGAGCTTCCTCTTCCGCTAGGCTCAGCCATCGATATCACCCCCGGATTGATTGAGCATCCCGCCCGCCCCAAAAAGAGAAGGTCTAATTCGCACGACCCCAGTCAGCCTCGTTATGTTTCGGGCGGCTGCAGTTGACGAACAGCAGCACCAAGGTCTCACGGCATTTGCATGTGTGCATGTGCGTGCCCGGCACCCAGCATGCCCTGCTGTGGAAGTGGCGGACGAGAATACCCGCATGCAGTAGGCGCTGCGTCCTGTCCCCTTGCCTATCTTTCGCAAACTTACAAGCCTGGGGTTTATGGTGGTCTGACGCTCGTTTTCGGCGCCGCCACAGAGGCGACGCGACAATTCTTTGGCCCAACGGGTTGTTCTGGATTTGTGCGGCGGGATGAGCGCCGGTGACAACTGTCGTTGTCAAATGCCAAGTGACAAGTGATAGGGTAATATAGACAAATGCCTCAGGTGCTTTGCGGCGTGTGGGTACGTGTGTAGCGAAATCTCAACGGTCTCCCACGTCTCAAATGCTAAGTGTAGCCCTAGCAGACGTTGTGCACCGCGCTGACTCCGTTTGCCAAGGCTCGATATGAGTCGATGCGGATATTCACGGATATTCACGATTTATACCATAGGTTTGGGAGTCCGGGGTCGTGTAGGTGGAGAACACCCGAGGACTCGGAGCTGCAATCACCTACTAAGTATATAGAGAGATTGGCATGGGGGTGTGATCATCCTATTGATCAAGTTACCCAGTACATAATTCCACTGGCCGCATATAATTTCATTCCGAGATTGCCACAAAACTCAGCGGCAAAAGTCAATCCTCTGAATGACAGCTGCTGTTGGTCTCACGAATACTGAACGCATCTAGTTTTCTATGCTTGTTTCGTGTTCTTTGTTCTGACGTGGAATTCTAGACCCGACTGCCAAAAAAAAGGGGGGATTTTGGGGATGATCAAATATTGACAAGCGTGGACTCGGCAGGAATGAGTCCACAGCAGAAGGTGCTGCCAATCCGCACTTATCTGTCACTCACAATAAACCAACTCGAGGTCCCTGACTGAGTACTCAACAAACAATTTCTGAACTGTGCATGCCAACTCGTAGAGGTTCATCGTCGTTGGGTCGTTGTCGCGATCTTGTCGTGGAAGAAGGGGTGTTTAAGCGCCTCCGCAGGCGTGATTCTCTTGTCGGGGTTAAGAGCGAGGCAGCGGTCCAATAAATCGTGAAACAGATTGAGCTGCTTAGCCTCCAATTCATCCATGCCGCTCGATGCGGCCATGAGGCGTGTGCGGAGGTCCCGTGTGGGCTTCACCACACTCAGGATTCTGATATTGGTCTGTTGGTGCTCAGAAACCTCGGGTTAGCTCTCAACTATACAATTTGCCAAGCGATACAGGATCTTGAAGGATGAAAGTGAATGGCATGAAGGATGCAAGTCACATGCATAAGTTCCAAGGGCTGCAAGCGGGTCGCCGCCGCGAAGGACGGCTAGTCATTGTGGTGGGAAGCGTCGGCAGTCGTCACCGGGACAGCCGGTGCTGCGATTCAGAGGCCCAGCGGTTACGCAGGCCTTTGCAAGCGAGGACATCTCTGTCACCTGGCGGCGTCGGATTGCAGGTCGTAACACTGCCCTGCCATCTTGTGGCCTGCACTTGCGGGAGAGGGAAGGAAGGGTAGGAGTGACGATCCTGCATAACCTTTGAAAGTTTGCTCAGCCTGCGAGTGGGTCGCCGGCGTACGTGGAATCGTACCACAGCAGCGCTTAACACGATTCAGACGCCCACAACCTAAAGCAGACATTCCCAAATAGACCGTGGCTCCACGACCAAGCAAACATGCATAATCATGCTTTATGCCATCGTAGCGCAGGTGACGAGGGGTGTGTGCAGAACAATGATATACGCGAAGAAGGTTGTGGCTTACCTTTCCTAAGACCTTGTCTCTCTCCTGGCTGACAAAATTTCCCTGATCGTCAAAATGCATTTGCCAGAGCTGACCTCGGCGATAGAGCTTGGCACTCATTTTGCCCCTGATCTCAATGATGGCACGGAGCATCTGATTGTTACTGTCACCCGTAAATAGAATCTTGCCCGTGTAGAGTTCGTACAGTGTGCAGCCGATGGACCACATGTCAATAGCGTAGTCGTTTGGCAATCCAAGAATGATCTCAGGAGCCCGGTAGAATCTACTGACGAGGTAAGGTGTGATCTCGTGGTGCGCTGTCGCTGCGTCAGTTCGGTCGATGGCCGTGCCCAAGTCGCAGATTTTGAGGACGTTGCGTTGCTCATTGACCTGTGACTTTGTAAGTGGTCTGTGTTGGTGTCTCAATGTGGTGATGGGTAGTAGACTCACCAAAATGTTGTCAGGTTTCAGATCCGCGTGAATGATGCTGCATTTCCGCATGTGTGCCAGCGCCAAAAAGATCTGATAGGCGTATGCCTTCGTAGCGTGGAGGTTAATGCCGACATTGTTGCCGAACTTTTTCAAAACCTCCCTCAGGTTCAAACTGAGGTTTTCGAAGGCCATGCAGAGATGGCCCTTGTGCTCGAATGAGCGCTCGAACTTAACAATGTGCTTCCTGTTCTCTTGATCGGCCGAGTTCAGCTTCTGAAGGATTGCAATCTCGGTGAAGCCACCCTTCTTCAAAGCATCGTTGTTCCTCATAATCTTGATGGCGATCAATTTCTTGGTAGTGATGTCAACGGCCCTGGCGACGCCTGAGAACATGCCCTTCCCAAGACTCGACTGGATCTGATAGCGACCGTTGAGAATCTCGCTTGGACGGATCTTGTAATAGCCATCTTTGTCGTCATCCTCTAGTATGGCACCGCCCTTGCCCCCCTGCAAAGCTATGGGGTCTTCGGTGGGAGCCTTGGCTTTCGGTGCAGACTTCGGCGCCGCGAGTTTTTCCTCATCGAAGTCCTCTGCAAACATGTCAAAGTCATCGTCATCCTCGTTCTCAGGTTCCGTGGTCTGCCTTGGTTCATCCTTGCCCGGCGCATCCACAGACTCATGGCGACCGTCGCCGTGCAGACCAACGTTTCCATTCCGCATCTCATCTCGACGCTCGTCCTCCCACATGTCAATGGTTGGGTCGTAGTCTGCTGCTGATGGGCCGTCCTCATCAGTGGTCTTGACGTCTCCATGAGTGTTGATGAGCTCCCGGTCATTTGCGACGGCAAGAGCCTCTGGCGACATGCTATCCTGAGCGCGTCCGGCAGGCGAAGCCGCGCCTACCTTGTTAGCGGGTTGGAATGATGTTGCTTTGGGTCTGGCTTACCGGAAGCAGGTGTCCTAGGCGTCTTCTGTGGCGTTGCCGCCTCTGACGGAGTCTCGACAGTGTGGTCATGTTTGTTAGCCTGGACAGCCTGGACAAGCAAGGGGGTCGAGGCGCGAGACTTTCTTAGGAGCGCTTCCCGGCGACGTCTTCGCCGCTCAATCTCGGCTTCTTCGTCGAGAGGAGTGGGTGCATCCCAGTCTTGGTCTGGCTCCGTCTTTGACTCCTTGGAGCCAAGCGAAGAATCACTGTTCGACGTTAGCAGCTGCGTCACAGTTTTTGCGGAAGCGGGACAGTACGTTATGTGCAGATGCGAGGTACCCTCAGCCATGCGCTCATCCGTAGCACCTTGATCAGATTTAGCAACTTCTTTGGAAACAAATTTGGCTCCAGCCTCAGGGGACCGCTTGGATGCGGTGTCATCCCGTACTTGCTTAGCAGTTTGTGAACCGTTTCTGGTTTTTTCAATCTGCTCGCCTGAACGATTGCGGCCAGGGCCATCGGCATCCCATTTGCCTCTGTGGTGTCTGTCCCTCCCATCTCCACGATTGTACCGGTGGGGAGAAGGACTACGGGTGCGGGGTCGCTTGTCCACCCGCCCATAATCACGGTCGCGTTTGTCGTATCGAGAGGCGCCGGAAGGACGATCTCGTGATTCGTGCTGGCGGTGGCCGGAGGGACGATCCGTGCTCTCATAGCGCCCCCGAGAAGCTGGACGGTCAAAATCCTCGTACGCTTGTCGGCTCTGGGGTGGAGGGCCGTCTTCGTAATGGACTCTGAAGTGTCGCGGATCGGATCCGCCTCTCGCCCCCTTTTGATACGTGTCGCGGTCATCGTCGCGGGATCGCTTATAGCCACGGGGCGAGCGGGGTTGTCGAGAACGATAGTCGCCTTGGTCGGGAGAGCGGATGTTGCTGGTTTGGCTTCTGTCTTGACGGTCAACCCCGTTTCTCTTAGTCTGAGGCAGTGAAGTTGCCTTGAAAACCTCAACTCCGTTTTCCCTGATCTCGCCTTCGTCAGAGCTAGACATGTTGCCGTACGTAGTCCAAACGGACGCCAGACCCTCTCTATGTTGCCGATGAAACGATGATAATCCTCTGGCTTTGTCGCAAGACAAGCGCACGTGTCAGTCAAATTTGAGTACTCTCGTGGCAGCGAGCAGGAATAGAGGCCAACCGGATCAATCCTGTCAACTCTTCGTAGACTCAGGACACGGTCTGGAGCAGTGGCTGATGGCTGGAACAGGCAGAGTAGCTGTGGCACTGAAGTTGATGATAAGTGAAGTCGAGTCAGAGTCGAAACCTCGTGCGGGACGGCAGCAACGCAGGTTGGTGAGCCAAGGACGTCGTTTGGCTGAGTCAGTCAGACCAGTCGGGCTTATCGATAGCGTGTGCAGTCACATCGGCTTTTTGCACTTTTCTTGCACCCACTTCCTCAATTCCCCGCACACCCTGCTATATACTATACCTTCTCTACATTTAGCAGTTACTTTAATTAGGGCACTAGCGCAAACTACTTTAAGGCTATATATACTTAGATTAAGAGGACTTAACTTAATTCCTATTAACTAAATAAGAGAAAGGTTTATAAAAGTACTATTTATATATATAGTTAGTAGTTAAAGTTATAATAAACTTATTATATAAGTATTATATAAAGTGTTTAACCCCTAGTAATTCTTATATACTTATAAAATATTAATAAATTATATAATAAACCCTAAGTAAAAAAAGGTTTAGTATTTAATTATTGTTTTTTCTAGGAGTTAAGGTTAGTAAAAAGGGGTAATTATAAGAGTATAAGTTTTAACTAAAATCTTAGTTAA
>MAVT02001622.1:0-11096 GCA_001702395.2 Diaporthe helianthi
TACTTATTATAGTTCTAGCTTAGTAGAGGAACTTAAAGAATATAAATAGTTAATAAACTTACTTTACTTAAGGGTTTAGCCTTTAAATTATATCTTATACTACCTAATATAAAGTGTTGTAGAATTATATAATAGCCTAAATTATATAATACCTAGGTGTTTTATTTATTTATTTATAGAACGCTACTAGAATAACAACGTTGCTTTAATAATTAATTTAATTTATTACTACTATATTAAAAGTGCAAAAATGTAAAAACGACGTTTTGTCGCAAGATGTAGGATGGGCCATTTTAGGCATCACTCCGCTCGTCACAGACAGCACGTGTAGTATATCATACGCTGCCAAGCTGCAAACCTCATTCGTCGCCCTGGCTGACTCCCACCTCTGTCAGACGGTCGGTGCTCTTGGTTGAGCCAACACAGCCGACCACGGCACCACAAGCACCATCACACAAGCATGGCACATCCATCAAAGACGAGATGTAGTCTGCTGTCAGACCCTCGTCGGCTCAGACGCACACGTGGGTGTGTTTGTGCATGTGCATGTGCACGAGCTAGAGTCTACCCTTCCTTCGGCCGTCTATATCCTCGAGACGTTCTCTCCTGGAGGTAACCTCTTGTCTTTCTTGCACAGACAGATGGATAAGTAGATGATATTATATGTGAAGGGCGTTCCTGGCAGGTCTGCCACAAACCGTCTGCCACAAACCGCCACCAACATGGCTTACACCACACCCACCACTAACACCCTCCACACGCTCATCCCAGGCTGGACAAACACGCCAATCCCCAACTTCTCTTTATCTGCAGCAGGCCTTCTTGTCCTCGCAGACCTCAACACCATCGCGCAGCGTACCTCGCTCCGTGGCGGCTCTTCGTGGTTCGACAGCCTCCTCCTCGCCCCTGGCCTTCACTACCAGCAGGCCGCTGATGAGGTCGCTCATGGCGATGCCAACACCCTGATCGCCGTTGAAATCCAGCCTGACGGGAAGCCAGCCTCGCACCAGATTGTCAACCGTGCTGTGGTGAACTACGTCCTGCGCACTGCCAAGGAAGGCAAGACCGTCGTGCTGGACGTGGGCGAGATACCCGTCAAGTCACACTCGTGGCGCGCCGGACCCGTCGCCCGTGGCGGCCAGAGGTCGTCCGTCTACGCTGTTGCTGCCCTGCCTGACCTGGGCTGGACCGCCCACCTGCTGTATCTGGCCAGTCCGCTGCTGACCTGTGTCGCCATTGTGCTGATGGTACTCGTAGGAGACTGTACGAGCTGCTTCTTTTCTACAAAACAAACCGACCCACCTGCAAGAAGAGGTCGTTGCTAACACGGCCTAGGGTGGGCACTTGCTCTCACCGCCGCTCTGATGCTATCCCGGATCATGAACATATTCGTCATCAAACAGCGCTCCCGGCCAAAGCCCAAGGTGCTCCCGCCGCCATTCTCACACAATCACCTGTCCTGGGACCCGAGGGCAGCGCGAATCACGCAATACTCGATCAACATCAGCCCCATTACGACTGTCATCCTGCGCGGGCTGTCGAGCGACCTGCAGGCCCTCACCACCACAGTCTGGCTGCGGCCAAAGACACACGCCGAGGGATACCTCGAGGCCATAGCAAAGGTTCTGGTCTATCTCGTTGCTGCCTGCAGCGGGAACGCCACCCAGGCAGGTAACCTGATTATGCTGGTGCTTCTGCTCGTCAGCGGTGGCCTGCTGGCCCTCAGCAACGCGAGTGTCACAGGCCTACGTAACGCCGGCAAGGTCGTCGCCCCTTCCCCCGACGAGAGACAATCACACCTGCTGTCCAGCCGCGGTCGTCCAAGCCACAAGAGCAGCAGTGGTGGTGACGGTGACGGTGATGGTGACAGTCGTGTTCGTCTTGGTCGTCGCGACAAAGGCCACGGGCCGGGGGCGAGGCGGCGGGAGACGATGGAGTCGTGGCCGGAGAGCAGTGACCTGAGCAGCCTCAAGAGCTTTGAGGACTCTTTGGAGAGGGGCGAAGCTCCCGGGCGGCTTCGACGGCGCTCATCGGAGACCAGCGAGCCGTCAGAGTATCGTATCCAGGTCGATACTCGCCTCGGAGTGCTGGAAGTTGCCGCCTCGAGACATCGATAGGAGTGGCTGTTGGCCACAATCATCGAAACGAAATGCTCGATTTTTTTTTACAGCGCGCATAGGGGTCTCGATATCACAACTTGATGCCAACATAGGAGCATCCAGTGCAGGCTAGAAAGTTGCAGCAAACATTTGAACCGTCCAACACGCGCTCCAACAGATGTACGACAAGCATCATACTTTTTATCCAGTGATTTGGGGTCATCTCTTGTGCAAGGTGTGCAAAGGCACTGGAACCAATTCGGCAGTTACCATGAGCCAGAGTTTGCTGGGTACGTACAGTACACCAACTTAGGCACGTCACGAATTTTGTCTGGAGGACCGTGAGAACGGAATGGTCCCCGGTGGGGCCATTGCATCTGATCATTAATGCACACCAGGCCAAAGATAACTTCTGAATGCCCCACCTACATATAGTTTTGGTATTGTATGGCAAACATTAGATGAATCCGACAGCCGAGGGTAATGTAAAACTAGAAAGCAGTTCCCTTTGCCCTTGAACTCTTGGCCTTACCCACGATTTCTTTGCAGCTGGGCGGTGCAATCGTGAGTTGGAAGGATGAGAGTGTCTCTGGAGCCAACCCCGAGAGGGACGAGAAGATGAAAAGAAAAGGAAGGAAGGGATGAACACGTGTATGAGCCTTCGCAACCAATGTAGTTTCCCAGATGATCCACCGTCCACTCATTCCGACCACACCCTCTCATGCTTTCTTTACCCTCTCTGTTATCCCTAGCGCATGCAGTTTAGCACATTGCAGTTGCGCGTCGTCCAGGGACAAACTCTGTTGACGCGATGGCTTGCTTCGAGCCTTCTCAGCGCCCAAGCTCGACCTCAGGTGATTCATTCATCGGCGATAATGCCGCAGACTTTTGGTAGCTTCCCTGCTATTGAAGCCACTTGCTCTCCACTGGACACCTTTTTGAAGACCATTGAACATCATTCTCCATTCACAGTATCGGTGACGGCTTCAAGACCCCGTGGCTTCCTCCTGCAGCCCCGAGAAACCGAGCGAAATCGAACTGGCTACGGAACGCATTCCCACCAGCGACACCATAAGCCCGCCTCGCGGGACATGAAAGATAACTTGACATATGGGGGCCGAACTCCTCGTATTTGGTACACAAATCAATAAGAGATGCTGTGACCCTTCGGATAACGAGATCTAAGAATAAAATAAGAATACCTAGGTAGTTCGTGGAACCCGTGCAGTGTGAGGGCTCGTTGTTGCAAAGATATGTTGGGTGTACTAAGATATGCCGTGGGCGCGATGGTTGAGGCTCGCCAAAAAATAAACGGAGGAAGAAAAGCCCTCGATTGAAAGAAAAGCTGAATAGAGGTATGGGATCGACTTGTGTTGTTTGATGTTGGCCCCTCGGCTGCCATCGTGCAACACCGTTCGTCTCAACTGATCAGGTCGTCCTGGTGACCCGAAAAGCGAGTGACGGCAAGATGTTTTGCTCGTGTGCTTTGAACTGGCCATGTACATATTTGACACTGCACAACCACGTTCAGTGTCGACGGAAGGCAATTAATTACTGGGCACCCATCGTTATGGTCTGGCCGGAAATGACGAATCTACCGCTTCGCACATGAAGCAGCGATGAAATCTGCAACAACCTGCCGAGAGAGAGAGAGAGAGAGAGCTGGGAGCAAGCTTCAAGTCCAAACGCGACGACTCGTACCATGGTGAGTGTGTGTCGCAGGAATGCAGGTGCAAAATGTAGCAGAACGAACAAGGGCGCAATGTGTTTGTACAAAGAACCTCCCGAATCATGGCCGCCTAACAGAGAAAGTTATTCTGCTTGTGCTGCAAGTCTCCGAGGAACGATCGACTTCCGAATTACTATTGGTAATAAAAGTATATGCCGTCTCAGCGGCAAGTGACGAGCGAGAGACCGCGGGTTAGACGAGGTCGTACTCGGTGGAGCTACAAAAGCTCTTCGTAGCAGCGCACTACCTCACAAAGGGCGCGCAACAGGGTTGGATCCAGCTCCCGGGCGTCCTGTGCCAGGATTGCAGCATCCTCGCTGTCCTCGTCGCTGTCTCTGCTGGCAGCGGCGGGCGAGCACTGCTTGACAGTCTCCACCAGCCGCTTGATGTTGCTGGCAATGGCATCGCGGAGGTCGCGCATGGCCGACTCGGACTCGAGAGAAGCAGAGAAGGACGCGGGGGGCGGGGCCGTCGTGCGGTACTTGTCCTTGCGGCCAGCCAGAGTGCCTGGGCGTGGCCTCACATGTATGCCCATGTGCGTGCCGCCGAGGCCCAGGAGTGAGGCCGCCTTTTTGGGAACCACGGCGGTCGATGTACCGGTGGAGACCTCGTCCTGAAGCTCGCGGATGACCAGATCGTCACGGTCCTGCAGCTCCAGGTCTGCACGACTAGTGACGCCCGGGGGGAAGTGTAAAGACGGTCGGGAACAAAGACCAGTTTGACTGGGGCTGCCAAGCAGATGAGGCATGGCTCCACTGAGAGAGTTCATGTAGTTGTAGGCGATGAGGTGGGCATACAGGCCGTCGAGAAGATAGTCAGTCCCGTCGGGGAAGATGCTGCGCAACGCACCGACGCAGGCGCTCGTCTCAGAGGACTTGCGGGAAGGGGCCGAGTTGGACAGCATTGAGTAGTTGTGGTGGTCTATGGGCGGCCAGAAGCCATCTTCCTCCTTTAGAAATGGCGGGTTGTGAGCAGGTGCTTGGCGAGGTGAGAGATGAAGCTTCTTTCCACGCAGGGATAGCTTCTTGAGCCTGAGGTTGCCCAACGATGACTTGCGGTCCATGGAGGCAGGGACAGATTCCATTGTATGATTGTCAAAAGCTGTGAAGGTGTAGTCGTCGCTGTCACGGCCGAAGCCACGGTCACCATTGATGGTGCCCCCACGTCTGAGCTTACGCGAATAGCTACGGACCGTCTGTACGGTCAGAGACGAGGTGCGAAGCATTGTGTCTGGGAAGTTGCCGACACTGATGCGTAGGTTTTCTAGGACTTCAGCTGCGACGCGGACACTACCGATCGGAGCCTTGCTCGTAGGTGAGGTGGCACTGAGGTCGGTTGGCGAGGTGAGGTGAGCAGTGGCGGTGCTCGAGTCGAGCCAGGACTGAACCTGAGTGACAATGGGCATCCTAGAATGGCTTTTTGTTTTGCGAAGCCTGTGAAGCAAGCTTGTGTGCTGTCGCAGCAAAGGTTGAGAAGCATCCGAGGCGTTATAAGCAATAGCTTCCCGGGGAGGCGGCGAAGGAGGTCGCAGATGGTAGCTCGATGTAGCGGTGAGGGCATACTGTGGCTCGTAGAAAGGTTGTCGGCAGCTGGCGGGGGCGACCTGGTACGAGACAGCCTCGCTGGTTTCCCAGTCGTCCGGGGAAGGGGAAGGCCGGGGCCGAAGGGAAGAGGCTTCTTGTGGTAGAGAGGGTGTTGGAGGCTTGAAAGCAGCCTCCAAGTCGACCTTGTGCGGGGCCCAACCTACGCGAACCTGCGTGGCCTCCCCGATAATGACACTCGTGACATGGTGGCTGAGAGAGGATCTCTTCCTGGGGACATCGACATGAGAAAGCTGTTCTGTGCTGCCCCTCACGCTCGACCGCGTTGCTGGCTGGGCGTGGGACTCATCTGAATACTCAGCAGCTCCGACAGATGCCACGCCACCATCCAACTCTGCCTCGGGCCTCAGCATTTCAGGCTCCAAGTCGACCCAGCTCCTGTCGCCACTTCCAGGAGCTCTTGCAACTTCCTTGCTCAGACTGCTGGCCGGCGAGAGACATGCTTCTCCTATTCCTCCGAGTACCGAATGGATCTCCACTGATGTGGCCGCAGTAGTTACTGATTGCTTTCGGGTTCGGACCGATGGCGACGACGTGCCAGGGTCAATGTCTGTAGACGAATCACTGACCCAGTCGTCATCAAGACCGTTGAGGAACAACCTCCTGCTCTCCTTCTTGGTGCCCTGCTCCATGTGTGTCTCCTTGATGGCGAGCATGTGGTCCTGCCGTCTGTCTGGCTGGAGCGAACTGAGTCGGGGCCCAGGGCTTTTTAGAGGCCACTCTTCTTGCTGCCTTTCCCGTTGCTGTCTCGTGGCGGTGCCCGTCCTGGCCCTAGCGTACTCTCTTGGAGAGCACAAGGCGGTCTCTGAAGTTGTGCGGTGCAACGTACTTGTAACAACGCGACTGGGATTGCGGTGCGGGACCTGAGGTGGCTGGAATTCCAGGGCCAGCGACTCAACCGGGGACCCCGAGGTCAAGCTCCTGGTGCGGAAAACATCCTGCGATCTTGCCAGGTCCCTCGCCAGAAGCTCTGGGAAAGTTTGCTCCATAGCATCCATGTTAATCCTGACTAGTGCGGCGGGGGCAAACCATACGTGAAATTCGGGAGGCAGAGGAAGCACAGTAACTACGCCTCAGGCCTAGGGTCTCGGTCGTTTTCGAGCAGCAGGAATCAGCCACTGGGGGGGCTAGCACAGTCGGGTTGCACAGGGCAAGCTCTGGGACCGAATAACAAGACGAATTCCTTCCGGATGGACATTTGGTGTGGCAGCAGTCGAGGAACTAAAAAAGCCTCGTTCACAAACGCAGGCACTGGGCCCCGAGGCACGGGCGACTCAGATCAGAGCTTGATATTAAAGGGCTGCTATGCAGCCAACGCCGGCCTTGGGAGCAACGGACAGGCGACCGAACGGGCGGAGTGGGCCGGTCTCGAGGTCTTACAAAGAAGTAGACCAGGCAAGCGGTGCTACCGAAGAGGAGATGTTGACTAACAAATTGTTTTGTGCGGACAAGGAAAGTGGACGAGAAAGAGAGTATGCGGCCGGGCTTCCAGCAGTGGTCGTCCCATGCGGTGGTACGGGCTATAGGAGCACACAGCTGCCACAGCATCAGGACCGACTGATGGCTGGTAATGACGCAGCAGATCAGCCGAAACGGTGCTGCCACACGAGACACTGTCCCGGAGCATATATCAACATAACAAAGTGATGTCCAGAAGCATGCTTGACATGTTCGGGACGGCAAGGGAAAAGAAGCCCTGACCGATGCTTATCCCTAGCCTTGCTGCCACAAACCTTGACCATCATATCCTGCCAGCCTGCCAGCCTGCCAGCGAGCAGTAGGGTGAGGTAGCATCGGGGGCTGCGGGCCACAAGTCAAACTGAAATGACAGGAATGGGACGGTGTCTCAACCCAGATCAGGCAAGACGAGCGCGGCAAGGTCGTGGGATGCATTCCGCAGAGAAGGGACACGAGGACAGGAGGAGGACCAGCAAGCATCTGCCCACGGGATGGGCTCGAAGGGAGAAGCGCAACGTGAGTAAATTGTTGACTCAGAAGGGGATTGGCGAGCACTAGGAAGGCTTGCAGGCCCTCAGCCGCCTTGCATATGCCGCCGCAGGGGTAAAAGGGTGTAGGAGCATCGGACCAGTGCAGGACTGCTGCAAAGCTTGCCCGCGCATCGCTGGGTTTCGACAGGTTCCGGTATTGGATGAGTAGCTGGCCAGGCTGCCAGGCTGCCAGGCTGGCATAGGACGCTCAGCGGTCCAAGTCGCACGCCGGCGATAACGGTCGACGCAGCAACCCGGTCGATGGAGGAGTTTTAAGGCGTCACGAGATGGGCTCCCGGTGATCCAAGTAGATTAACAACAGGGACTTGACAGGAACCCTACGAACCCAAGGAACCCCAGGAACCATGCCAGATAGATCAAAGAACGAAGCAAACGGACAAACGAAACGAAAGGAGGGGAAGATGTGCTTGCTGGGGCGTAGCAAGCCGTTCGTTTGCCCCGGTGGTCATCCAAGCTGCCAAGTTGACAACTGCCTCCCGGGCCCGAAAAAGCAAGCAAGGAGTCGCATCAGACCGGAACACTGAGCGCTGTGGCTGAGAAGAACTGGTCGCGGACAGGTGAGACAAAGGCACCTAACCCATTACGAAGGGCCCGGATTACCCGTCACGGCATCGCGTGGCTCTCGCTTCTCTAGGCTCTCTGGCTCTTTGGCTCTCAGACCCGTAGTCTCAGTCTGACGATGCTCGCTTGTGCCATGGGAGCCGTCGATAGGCGCCTCCGGGAGGCGAGTGATCGTCGTCGACACGGCATGGCGGGACGGCTGGACGGCTGGACAGTGGTGGCCAGAAATGTGCAGCGCCCAGGCTAGAAGCGAGGGCCAATCTTCGAGAAGCTGGCAGTAGCAGTCAGGAAAAGCAGCCACAGCCTGCCATCTGACTGTCTGATCGACCAAACCCTTTTCTTTTCCCGGTAGCGAGATCTGGGAAAAGTAGATGAGATCAGCGGATCAGCAAATGTGACATTCAGAGGCTGGCACGACAATTAGTGTAGGTCAGTGGGCGGTCAGGACGAGGGCAGGCAGGCAGGGCAGGTGAGGTTGGATTTAGGAGTGGCCGTCCGAGGTTGTGACTGTATGAGGTATGCTTGTGTTCAGGAGAGCTCCACAAGCGCGGGAATTCCAGACCTTAAAACGGAGGCCAGAGCTTAGCGTACCTAGCTACCTGTTATACAGATAAATAGTACCTCTTTAAACCTCTCGCTCGGTTAGTTAATAGAAATCAATTTGCGTTCTATTAATCTAAGTACATATAGGTATTTATAATAGAATTCCTTAACCTTTATTTTTTACTAATTAGTACCATTTAAAGTTATAATAGTTTTTATATAATATATAATTCTAAATAATATACTAAATGATTAAAAATGTTATATAATTATATAATTATATAACAAACGTATGATTAATACTTTAAGTAAAAGTATACTATTTATATTACTTAGCTTTAATATTTTTCTTAAGCTTATCTATTATAAAATAAGTTTAAGCTTATTTACTACTTTATAAAAGTATAAAAACGAACCTAACTTATAGTAGTAAAGGTAGTTTCTTCTAAATAAACTATTCAAGCTCTCTTTTAGCTACTATTAACGTTTTTACAATATTTTATAGTACGTTTTCATAAGGTAAATTTAGTAAAGAGTTATAATAAATTCTTATAAATTTTATAATATAGGTATATAAATATTTAATCCTAGACTATATACTTAAATTATGTAATATACTAAATAACATTATTTTATTATATAAACTAGCTTTAAAAACATATATAATCATACATTTTATAAAGTTAGAGCTAGTTTATAAGGGTATTAATAAAGATTAAAGCTATATTATTCTTAATATAATTAACTTAGATTTTAATTAAAGTATATACCCCTATAATTACCTTTTTTACTACCCTAAACCCCTAGTAAAAACTATAATTAAATATTAGAATCTTTTTTACTTAAAGTTTATTATATAACTTTATTAATGTTTTATAAGTTTAAAAGAATAACTAGGGGTTAAAAACTTTATATAAACTTTATATAATAAGTCTATTATATTTTATCTTACTTCTACCTTTTATATAATAAAGTAAAAGAATATATAAAAGCAAACTTAATTAATACAAGGATTTTAAGTAGTATACACTATTAGGTTTATATTATATAGCTATATATAAAATATATTAAGTGTTACGGCCGTAAGCTAACTAGTAGTAAGACTTACTAAGTAGGTCCTTGCATTTAGCTTACCTAATTAGCCCTCTAGGCTACTACTTCTTAGAGCTACATTATAGCTTTAATACTTCTCTTATAGTATTTTTTAGGCAATACTAGCTTTAAATTAACAAATCTTTACTAATAACTTATACCTTTTACTATAAGTTATAAGAACCGTCTTAATAAGTAGCTTTAATACAAAAAATATATTATATATACTTTACTATACTTTTAAAATATTCTTTTATATAAATAGTTAATATAAAAAAAACCTCTTAAAAGGTACTTTATATTATAAGATATAAAAATAATGTAATTTTACCTTTTTTAAAAATATATTATAGTAACGTTAATGTATTTTATTAAGTACGTTTTATATAATTAGCTAGTAACTTATATTTAATATTAGTAATTATATAGTAATTACTATAATCTAATACTATAATTATAATAGTTTTAATTATTATATTTTTAACTAAAAGTTAACCGCTTATAGTTAGTAAAGTAGCGCTTTTAGTAACTAGATATACTTAGTAACTAGATAGTTCCTAAAGATAGCCTTAGTTATAATAGTTAAACTTTATACTATAGTTATATACCTAATATATATATTATAAACTTAATTTATATATTAAACTTATACTTAAGCTTATCTTTATAATAACTAAGTATAATATATTTAATTTCTATAAGGTTTTATTACTAGCTCTACTTATATTACTAGTTAATTTATATCTATTAGTAAAAACTTTATTTAGCTTTCTTTATACTAACTATTTATATTCCTTAAGTTCCTCTATTAAGGTAGAATTATAGTAAATTTTAAAAGTATAAAATATAATATATCTTTTTAAATAAATACATTAAATTATAAAAGAACTTTCTAAAAAGGGTTTAATGTCCTCTAATATGCCTATTTAGCCCCTTTAAAGTATAAGGTTAAAAGATTTATAATTATAATTTTTTAACTAATTTAATTTAACTATCTACTATTTTTATAACTAGGTCTCTAGTTTTATTTAGCTATAGCCTTTTCTTACAAGCTTTTAATCTCTTAGAATCTAAAAGCTTAAGCTTTTATACTTAAGTAAGCTTAAATTAGATCTTCCTGAAGATCTAAATGTATTTAAATTTAGGCTAAAGGGCTACCTTAGTATAAAGATAAACTTAGTTATTTATCTTTATATCTATTATTGTTTATAGTATTACTATTAGAGCTATATATCTAGATATTAGAATATAGTTACTTTACTAAAGGTTATCTTAGTAGTAGTTTATTTAATTACTTCTAATTAGTCTTATAGAAGAATATTAACTTATTTACTTTTACTAGTAAGATATATATTAAGTAGAGCTAGAACTTATAGTAAGATATGAGCTTTTTAATATTACCTATTCTAAGTAATTTAAAGGCCTAAGTTATATAGTAAATAGTAATTTTACCTAGTACTTA
>MAVT02001623.1:0-11074 GCA_001702395.2 Diaporthe helianthi
GGCCCTCCATTGGCTGTACTAATGCCTGTCGTAGATTTACAGTGTACATCGACCCCTTCATGCAAGACCCTCCCTCTCCGGACTGAGATGGCCCCATCGACCAGGGGCCGGGACCCTCCCAACGAGATGGGCAGGATGACAAGGCATCGGCGCAGTTTCTGCTCCGTGCGCTGGCCATGCCTGAGTCCACTGAGTCCCCGGAGTAAGCTTTCTCTATGCCACACTTTTCGGTCCTCACAGATGCCAAATATCATAAACCCTTCCGGATTCGGTAGCTAGGAGCTTGAGGGGGGCTTTGGCAATGGTTTCGTTCTCTCTTCCTTTCTCCGCGAAGACTCGAAGGAGCAGTGCCATAAAGACGGCCCGACACTGGCAGACAGACAAGATTCAGACGATGCGCCTGCCAGGAGGACTACGGAGTACCGCCCTGTTTTCGATCCTCGACCCCATAGGGGACCTCCATGACAGCAACTCGGTGCATCACTGGCGGGGAGCGCCCTCCCTTCCAACCACGCCTTCCAGTCGGTTCTCGGCCTGCCGCAACGCTCTTCTCTTTTGAAACCTGGTCCTTCCAGAGCCTTCATATCTGTAAAGATAAGATCATCACAAACGTGCCAGCTTCTTTTTGTGGGACACGCGTGAGATAGCCCAGCCTTCAACCTCGGGCTTTCACCAGCCTCAGAAGTGCCTGTGCACAGTGCACACACCTTCTTCCTGACTGACTCGACGCGTCGGCCTTCCACGCGGTGTGACGTGCTGCAAGAAGCTCTACACTATGTATCATGATATCACTCCTCCCGACTTTGCTGTGCAATCTCAGCACCTCAAAAGGGCCTCCCAGATCCTAAATGGAACCGCAGGTTGGGTTGGCACAACATCGTGGGAATTCTAGACAACCGCAGCACCGGATGGCCAGAGTCGCATCCCCGAATCACCCTCTCTTCTTGGTGTGCCATAATGGACTGGTAGATGGCTATGTTGGCGCGCGCCACACCCATAACTCGACCCGCAGGCACCCGTCAAGGATGCGCTCTTGAACAGGCCGATGTGCATGCATGCGAGACCACTACGCTGACTAGATCAATTTGCAGCAAGCCCCGATATATTTGAGTTTTGGTCGAGGCGTCTGGATGGCTTCCGTTGTAATATCAGGAGGGCAGTCTAGGAACAACTCTGAAGTCTCAGGCGTTGAGTGGGACGCGACCTCGCTCACCGCACAACTGCAAATGAAGATTAGCAATGAGGCTGCAGCCAGCTTGCCAGTGCTTCATCGCCATGTCGGATCCCACGCAGGATTACGGCATTTGGCCAGCTGTGGATTTTCGCCCGCGAGATGCGGAATCAAGCTGTGGCCTACGGCTTTTCTCCGGAATGTGATGTGTCATGTGTCAGACCAGACAGACACAGCAGCAATATATATGCTAGGAAACAACTCAGTGTCGAACCCCCCGGATGGGGTGTAGACGGCGCAATCACAAGGGCGAAATAACATCTCTGTCCTCGTCACCTTCTGCCCACTGATTACAGTGACGGCTTGTTCAGCTCAGGGCCTTGGCCGCCATATGCAGTGGCACAAGCCTTCAAGGTTCGCATGAAGCAGAACGGGCTGCCTGCATCCACCCCCTAGCCATCGGGCTCGCAGGGTTTTTTTTTGGTTTTTTTTGGCCATCTGGTGCACGCGGATGGGGATACCAGGATCCCGCTCCTATCATCACACAGCTTGACTCGTGCTTCATCCGCTGGCAGTACTAGTTAGCAGCACCCAGAGCGGCGGAACACACCATTGCGGAGACTCGGTGCTTTTAACCCAGGCATTGCGTTGTGACTCCATCAACGCTGAATTCCTTTCACCACATAGAATCGGCCGAGCACCTGGGCAAGTACGCACTAGCATCAGGACGTCCGATCGCTACTGATGCCACTCGGGTTCCGCCCAACAGCTGTCTACCTGGCTAGTCCCGGCCCGGCGGAGCTTACGGATACATATATGTACGCATGTTCAGATCGGTCTTGACTCCGGGCTAGTCTGGTCTGGGATCGACCAGTCAGACAAACAGCTATTGAGGCTACCCATTCACCCATGTGCTCTGAGGGCCCGTCGATTAGTTCTTCTCCATGTCAGCTGCACGAAAGCCTCATCTCATGCAACTGGTCTGAAGAGGGAAAAGTGGCAGGTCGGCAGCGACGGCTCGATTGATCTGGACCAGCCATCGGCGGTCACCAGCCCTCCGCACAGCACTACTCCTCGTTGTAAGGTCGATCCTGGCAGCTGCGAACACAGCGCAAGTCCATGATGGGTGGGCAATACCGTTACTACACAGTTACCAGATATTTAGGGCTTGACGGACCGAGGGGCGTTACCTCTCCTGAAGTCGATCGACGTGTGCCCGTCACTGCAATTTTTTGGTTCTACGAGATTGGTTATGTGCAAATCTAGGGTCTAGACCGATTATGACCAACTGGGATATCCCCAGCTTGGAGAGTATCGGTGGGATGTCAGAAAGGGACTGTGCCTGCAGCATGCTCACCGCTCCAGTCCGCCCTCAATCGAGCAATTGTTGCATAGTCCTGCTGGCGTCGTCGAATTCAGACTATTGTGAATCCCATCATCATAACCGCCCGGCGGTTGGACCTTTTAGGCTGCGAGGCATTGGTCACCAACAATTTGGCTGCCGCTGCCGACGACGAAAGACGCGATGAGCCAATCGCAGTGGCACAACAAGCCCCCCACGCCGTGCAGGACACCAACAGGGGGCAGACCCTAGCTTCTGCCCTAAGATCTGCTGCGGTACGAAGCCGCATTGACGGAGGGGGTCGGTCGACAACGAACGGAAGCCGAATTGGGTTTTTCTCGGGCTTCTCTTTCGCCATGGCAATCGAACATTCATGACGGCAATTGCCTGCCTGGCGCAACCGTATGTGAATCGAAGTTGACCCACAATCCATTGACCAGACGTCATGTGTCGCTGGCACGGGCAGCCCAGACTTGCAAGGAAAATGGACCCTGATCTAGAGCTAATCGTCCTGGCGAAGCCTGCAACGGGCCTGGTCGCTCGCCTCACTTGCTTTTTTTCTTCCATTTTCCGGGGAACCACGAAAAAGCAGCTGCCAAGGCCCTCATCTCACAGCTATCGCGTCACGACATATCCATCCCTGTGGATCGGTGCCCCTGCCTTGTACACTATGTACGTACAGATGATCCAGCATCGGGTGGAAGTAAGGGAGAAATCTTGGGTATACACCCACCATTACTTCGCATTCTCCAAAGCGCATGCGAAGGACGCCGGTGTGTGACTGGGTCGGCTTGCCTAAATGGGAAAGTCTTGGACACGCCGCGGCTTACTGCAGTCTGCAGGTCAGCGACCCAGTCTGTTTCAACTAGGAGACATGGAATTCTCCAAGATGGAGCCGGGTCACATATACAGTCCTCGGTACATAAAACTGGCTGGCATATGCGATCTGCCCTGCAGCTGACAGCCTGACAGCCTGACAGGTTTTCAGTGCGTAGCGGCGGGAAATGGTGTGGAGAACCTTGGAACGCCGTGCTGTTGAACGGCCGCAGCACTCATGAAACACCAACACATGGCCGGAGAAAAGCAAGTCACGACACAGCTGAGCACACGCATTCAAGTCACGTCTCCTCAAGACCGCCAAAAGCATCGCCAGGAATCTTCCCATATTCGCGCATGCTGAGCTCGGACCAGCCTATACCTACTCAAGTATCCAGACGGGCGGGAAGGAGGGGTCGAACGTGTCCCATAAACTTTGTGCGACCTGACGGAAACGGGGCGAACCGACGGGACCGAGGCCCCACTCAGACCTCGTCAGCTTTATTAACGAAGAGCTAGCATCTGTGTGCGCCCACCCACCCCTCTTTACCTAGTGTACTGTGTAGGTACCCAGTCGTCAATGCCAGCCCAACACATACATACCAAAGTACATAGCTAAACCGCTTCAGTCGAACCTGTGAAGCACTTTTGACAGTTTTCCGCGCTCGCGACCGAACCAGTCAGCCCAGTTTGCCATGCCAGTCTGGCGGTCTGATCTGGTCTGGTCTGGGTTCTGGTGACGGATTTGCGCATGCTATGTTGGGATCTGGAAATAGATTTGCGCCGAGGATCCATCTCATGATGCACGGCGGGTTGGCGGCCGACCTGAACGGCAGTGGTTTTTGGACCAGCAAGCGGATAGCTGGCGAGCTGCTGCTTGTCGTGGTCATGTAACCATGGCAAGGGCCGTGATGCACGAGTGAGGGGGCGACTGGGTTTTACAGTTTCCAATGCCTTGGTACGTTGGCCAATAATGCAGCCGTTGCTCAGGCCAGTCCACCATGCTCAGACGCTAGCTACGCCATACTCAGTAAAGGATAATCGCGATGGGTACCATGCCGTACTTCGGCCAACTTCCAGCGACTACGATATCTGCTCTTATGCATTTAACCGGAGTAGGGTCTACTGTGTGGTCAGTGCTTTCCTGGTGCAGTGGTGCCGTCGCCCAAACCACCGAAATGTCGAGGGCATCTCAACAGCGGCATCATTGATGTCAGCCGTTCGCAACACGCACGAGATGAGCGACCAACAAGAGCCAGGCCACATCGTGCATCGGCCAATTTCACCTCGGGTTTGTAGTGGATATCTTGTTCAATGCACTCTGTCCACTCCGCAGTTTTCGCCCACGCATGTTGGCCCGCTCACGATACACTACGGTAATAAGTCGTAGAGCGGGCTCTTCATTTGGGCTTACACCACAAGACTACTTACTCCGTGGTGGTAGTTATGAAAGGAGTACGGAGCACCTGGCGGAAGGTGCCACTGAAAACCGGCGGTAACCATCAGCACATAGAATGACTGGGTCTGCCGATCGGCGCTTGCGATCACGGCCGCCCATGTCAGTCGCTCAGTCAGTCACCAAGTCAGATAGCAGAAGAGCCGACAAGCAGACCCGTCACCTCGCAGATACACACGCGCGCCTCTCGGATTAGACGTGTAAAATGAGCGACGCGGCTGCTCCTGACTAGACTTGTCGGTAGTGCTAACACGTTCTACTACACGTGTAGAGGTTGACTCGTGCGTGCGACGTGGATCTTTGTAGGCGTCTCTGCCCCTTGCCCCCCCCCCCCAAAAAAAGAAAAATACGCACTCGTCGGTCGGAATCGCTCTTTGTTTCGCCACATCCCGTGCTGTGCTTCGTCCACAACATCCGGTTTCTGCATGCGGGCGCTGAATCTCAGCTTCAGGACTCTCTTGTCGACCGACTCAGTCACCGGTGAGCACGTGTATCATCCCCACTGATTGGCGAGGAAGATGACTTCAGGACCTTTTGCCCACCTGTGGACGCACCATCGACTCCTGATCGGGTGCTAGCCAGACTGGCTGCCATCCGGACAAGATATCGATCGCACCATCCCACGCACTGCCTACCCGTGTCTCAGCTGCAGCTCTGTGGGAACATCCCATGGCACAGTATTTGGACTCGAACCGCAACCGCGGCAGCAGGACGCAACAGGATGGATCGCGGCCCAAGTCGCCGTGCTGTAGCTGCACATCACTGCGCAGACTTGCAGTGAGGAGAAGCGGGTCTGGAGCAAGGGCACACGTCTACCTAGGCATGCCGTCATTGAGTGGGAACTGAGGGAACTTGATCTTTGATTCTTTGCTCCATCCAGGCTCCATCCAGCTGCTGATGTAGTGGCCGCAGCAGTGCAGACACACTCACACAAGCAGTGGTGCAGGCAGGCAGGCGGGCAGGCAGGGTGGCCTGGGTGGGTGGGTAAGCGGTTTGACATCCTCGGCCAGTTGAACCGAAGCTTCATCGAGCATTATGTGCATGCTTGTGCGACGATGGGCTCCCCTTTGGAAAGAGGAGATGCGGGTCTTGTCTCGCCCATCTACAGGTCACCGTGGGCCCCGTCTTGTTTGCTTCTCTGCCAGGCTTGTTCTGCTCGTCGAACATTAGATACAGTACTGTACCCAACCTTCAAGTTTCCTCCGTGCATGCATCTCACATCTCACAATTTCTCTCCACCTCGCGCCATGGTCCACGCCGGAGGGGTCCCTTGATGCAGTCCAAGTGCCAGCATCAACGAGGGGGGAGGGAGGGGTCTGACCCCAGCACTGCTTGCTCCACTTGCGCGCAGACGCCGCAGAGGCATCAAGATTCCGAGCTGTCGTCTGCCCGTCCTCACCCAGCTAGCTGCCAGCCAGCCAGCCAGCCGGCCGTCATTGGTGCCATGCACGACAGCGGGGACCATCCGAGACTGCGCTTGAAGCAACCGCCGTGTCCAACACCAGCGAATCGTCAACAGCTTGACGCCCTGGTGTCGGTCATGTGGTCAGTTTGCACATCTGTATCTTGCCAGCAACCCATGAAAGGTGCCATACGGGGGCTGAGCGTTTGGTTTGTGGGAGAAGGAGGCACGGCACAGCTTGGGCAGCGGCTGCGCCCTCGCATCTTCAGTCTGGTGCTACTCTTCTGGTCCCTCTCTAATTGTCCGACAACCCTGGTTGCTTTACCGACCGGCAGAGACATACATACATACATACATACACACATACATGCCTGGCAGGCAGGCTTGAGAGGCTTCCTTGCGTGTTACACAACAGACAGACGCATGTTCTATACTCCTTTCTAACGTCTGCTTACTCCGGACTCCGGCTGTGCCGTGCTGCCCTCCTGAAGTCTGTGGTACCGAGATCCAGGACGCTGGGATGTGGCGTCTCACGTACATGAAATCATGCTTTTCTGACGGCCGTTGCATCTGCAGCCTTGCGTTTTTCTTCCGACATCTGTCAAGCCTAGCGGAATATCAATGTTGCGCAACATTTGAAGATTTGTTGCCCAGAACACTTGCAGCCATCGACAGAGGTTTCGGCAGAAGGAACAGGAACCAAAGGGATAGGGGATATGCCTACTTAGGTAGCTACCTAAGTAGGTACCTACCACGATCGGCCGACCGTTGCATCCGTGATCTGCAATGGTGACGCGGGATTACGGACAATCCAAGTTCATCTTACACAATACAATACATAAATACCACGTGGTAGGTTCAGTCCACCAGAGCAGGAGACTGTCTCCCTCTCCAGCCTGCTCACCGCCTATTGCCTTGTTTTTTTTTCCTTGTTTTTTTTTTCCTTGTTTTTTTTTTCTGTTCTCGCTCGGACGACCTGCATGTTCAAGCCTCAACACCCAACTTTAGAAACGCCAATAAATTTTGCTCAGCCTCATGTCAACTCCCACACCCGGCCAGGCACCTGTGGCCGTCGACGACGCGGCGCGTGGCGTTGGGCAGTGACGAAGACATCCTTTGTCGGTGAGACCCTTGGCTCTGTCCTAGCGCTTCCTATGCCAAGGGCTCCGGAGGGGGGGGGCGGGTTGGGTTGTGGGGGGCGGGAATCAGGATCCCAAGCTGTGGGAGACGGGCAGCTGCCGTGGTAGTCAGCTATTGGGAAAATGCCGGTGGTCGGACCGGTTTAGAGTGCCGTCTAATCCCGGTTCCGATCCGGAATCCGGCCGGCCCCCAACTTAGAAATCCCCCAAGTGCCGACACTGGCTTCTCACGTCCCAATGGTCATATTCAGTCGCTGTCGCCTTCGCCTTCGCCTTTTCCGTCGCGGTCCTCATCCTCTGGCGGCTGCCTCAGCGAGACGAGAGCCTTGCTACCCCAACCGCTGCCCTCTTTGGAAATCTCATACTTGCCGCCCAACACGAGGTCCTTGGCCACCAGCTCCCTCGTGCGGCCGAGACTCTCGATGGCGGAGATGCGGTCGATGGTGGCCTCGAGGTGGTCGCGGAAGCCGGGAATGGCGCAGATCTCGCGGAAGGCGAGGTGCATGGGCACGCTGGAGGCGCGCATCTGGGCGCTGCTCGTGATGGTGAAGAGGTTCATGCGGTCGAGCTGCCGCACAAAGTCGGCGCGCGTCTGGATCTCCTGGGCCTTGTGCATCGGGAACCACGGGAGCATGTGGCCCCTGACCGGGTCGTATGTCTGCGCGTCGTCGAGCTCGCGCTCCCGGTCTATCAGGGCCAAAGCGAGGACCATTGCTGCCGCCTTGGTGGTTGTTAGCCGGGTGGTCCAGGTAAGCTGAGCCTTTTTTTTTTTTTCCTTCTTCTCTTTTCCTTCTTTTTTTTTTCTTCTTCTTCTTCCTTCTTCCTTCTTCCTTCTTTTCATGGGGATTGGGCATCCGTGATACGATGAGTTCGGCGGGGCAGGCGGCTCGCAGTTGAGCCGAACTCGCCCATATCTCTCTATATCTCTCCATGATACTCGAGACGGGGGAACGAAGGGACGCGATCACTTACAGCCCACTTCTGCTGGTCCATCACGTCGTCGTCCATATCCTCGCCGAGGATCCAGCACTGGTTCAAAAAGTAGGTCTTCTCAACCTCCTTGATGTCGTCGCACGTCTGGAGCATGTCCCTGCTCTTGGCGACGCGGTTGAGAAAGGTCAGACGGCCGCCGACCCTATCGTAGATCTGGGTGGCGAGGTCGTCAGAAATCCTCTCGCCAAAGTAGCGGGAGCGGTAGCGCTTCAGGGCTGCGGTGGCCGGGGCCTTGGGCAGGTCCTGGACGCTCAGGACCTCCATGCGGGTGGCGAGCTGCTTGAGACGCTCGTAGACCCAGTAGTCGTCCGAGTTGAAGACCATGGTGACCAGATTCGAGGCGGCCCACTGCTCGGCGCGCTGCTGCAGCAGCTCGAACAGGTCCTTTCCGTCCTCGTCGTCCCGGATTAGGTGCATCTGGTTGATGATCATGACCAGCGGCCTCCCGACCTTGGCCCGACGCTCCAGCGCAACCTTCTCGAGCTTGTTGAGGGCCCTCTCGATGTCTAGCAGGGCGGTTGTCTATCATCAAGGAAGGGGTCATGGTTAGCCATTGCGTGGTGGACCAAGTGCTCAAGTGCTATTCCGGGCTATAGCTGGCCGCAAACCATCCATCTCTGAGGTTCCACGGCCACTCGCAGCACCTAGCATCTGAGCATACGGGGAGGGAGAAGGTTGGGGGGGGGGGCGGTCTGTTTATGCAACATGAAAGTCTCACACCAAAGTCACTACTTACATCCCGTGGCCCCTTCTCGCTAAAGTACCCGCCAATGTAGTCCTCGTGGAACTCGTAGTCTAAAGCCTTGCCGAGCCGGATGCGGAAGATTTCTAGGTCTGAGTGTGCCTCGAACATGGCCACTTGGAATACATTAGCATGATTGCACCTCGTCTGTCTACCAGTGCACAATAAAACGGATTCGTGACATCCAGAAGTGACCTGGGTCTCAGAAACAAGAAGTATCATTCCGAGAGCCGTTACAGAACAGTCTCGGTAGCATTGTCCAAAGTTTCACAGCCTGGACCACGCGCGCCTCTTCTCTCGAGTCCAGGCAAGCCTGGCTCTTTGGTGGAAGTATCCCAGTTATTGGGATCCTACTGGCAGAATGGCACTGCACAAGCGGGTGTCGTATTCAGTAGCGACACGACAATCTTTTACGAAGGGCATTTACAGACTGGGCCCGCCTACCTCTCCCTGGCTGGAACTCGTGCGGATTTCCGTGCGACTTATTCGTTGCTGAAACCTGGCCCTCTGCGCCAGAGGATCACCTGCACAGCCGCAGGGAACAGGGAAGACAGATTGACCAGAACGCAGCTCACAGGACTCACCTCCATCACCGTCGATCTTGCGCATGGCCTCGATAATCATGCTGCTCTTGCCGGTGCCCTTCTCCCCCAGGAGGAGGTGATAGTGGCCGTACTCATTGCCGCCAACGATGTCATCGATCTTGGCCTGCTCGGGGCGGTGGACCCAGTAGTCCTTGTCGACGTCGTCGCCGTTGCGGTGGACATTGGAGGGCCTGAACTTTGACGAGCTGCGACCTTTGCCCAGGGCGGCCAGCTCCAGGACGGGGTCGCCGGGCTCGAAGGCCTTGGCGATCTTTTGGAGCTGCACCCTCTTGTAGAACTTGTGGTAGGCGTAGGCTGCGCTGGCGAAGCCGACGGCCAGGACCAGCACCGAGGCGAGGGATGTGGCGGCCGACTCGAGCATTTTGTAGCCGAGCGAGGGCTCCTCGCCGCCGTGGGTGCTGCCTTTGGCGCTGCCGCCATTGTTGCTGTTGCTGTTGCGCCAGCTCCAGTTCCCACCGCCGCCGCCGCTGCTGTGGTTGCTGCTGTGGTTGATGTGGGGTTCTTCTTTGCGTAATGATCGTCCGGTCGAGAAGCTGCGCCGTGTCTTATTCCCGGCTGCTGTGGTGCCCAAATGTGCATGATGATAATGCGCGGCCCTGCATGGCGCACGGGGGCGGACGAGCTGCTTCAGGACGGCGCTGAATATGCGCTGGCCTGAAGCCATGATGTGAGATTGGATGTTGACCTTGTATTTCCTGGGCACGCACACGAAGGGTCGAACCAAAATATGATAGAAAAGGAGTGGCTGGCCCTGGCCACGAGAGCGTGAACATCAATAGATAGTTGAGCAAAATTGACCAAATACTGAAAAGAAGATACTGGAAAGGACAGAAATAGGAAATAGGAAATATTCAAGCAGGGTGCAAGGAATGGGTGGTTCAGATGTGAGCATAGACGAATATTTGAAGAAAGGGTGAGGGCTCGTGATGAGAGATGAGATTGGACCCAATAATTGACGCTACCGAGTGAGGCCAACCGAAGGGGATGGAAGGGCTCGGGATATTGTGTGACGAGACGGGCGGCGACGGGCAAAGAGTCCAGCTGTCCTGTTGATAGTACCAGTGACAAGAGTAACGGAGTGCACGCACGATAGACACGACACGCCGCCTTGGAACCGTTTCTTGGCCGCGCAGGTTGCGGACCTCGAGGCCTTGCTGGCGAAGAGCCAAGAGGGGATGGGGCATGCCCTGATCTCCCATTGAGTGATTTTAAATGCCAACCACCGATGTATCTTTGCTTAGAGAATTGTCTGCTGAGGGACATTGTCTAGTCTGTGCGGTGTTCATTTGAGCTGGTCTGTGCTGTCTGTCCGTGCTGCGTCTAATCAACGTGCCGGCAGGAAGGGGGGGGGGGGGGAAGATGAGGCGGAGAGCTACAAAGTTTCCAAGTCAGTCTCACATGTAAAAGG
>MAVT02001624.1:0-11074 GCA_001702395.2 Diaporthe helianthi
AACCCCTTCCCTCCTTCCCCCAGCTTTGACGGTCAATGCAAAATGCAGACAATGACAGACTGACAGAGAGAGATACAGACACTGCCCCGTTCTCAATGCCCCCAAGGCCCACCCGCCCCAAAACGCACGCAGCCAACAGCCAGCAATCAGCCTATTTTCAGCCACCTGTAACGGCGACAGACGCAATTGGCATCGGCAGTAGCTGTACCAGTGGATGCAGTCTGGCGTTTCGGCGCCAGGGCCAACGGTCCTTAAACGGGATGGAAGGTGCTATGGGACTCCGTTCACAGGTACGGAATAGGTAGTCTAGTGTACTATTTACTAATAGTGCACCGTATCCCGCAGGCTACCACATCTACCTAGGTACGGAGTAATAAGCTGCAGGAGACCACACAGATGAGGGTTTGGTGCTAGGCTGAACAGGGCCAGAGTCGCCAGGGGGGCTCAACTCGTGCATCTTCCTATCTACACGTGCAGGATCCCTGTCTCTTCTGTCCGTCTATCTAGGTATTGTTATTCATCGATCCAAATGGGGCTGCAGTGGGTAACGGAGACATTTGGGCAGTACCGGTATGGGTGTTCCTTGTCGGCGAATGCACAACATTGCCACACCTACACAGTATCAACCTGCCAGCATCACTCCTTCCCATAGACAGAGGACTTTCCATGACGCTAAAACCGGAAAGGGGAGGATTGGGATAGGCAGGTGTACGTACGACTATGTACCGTGTACTTCCTTGCTGAGTGGTACTGTCGTACTGTACTCCGTACTCCGTACAACCCCTTTTCAAGGCTGACCAGCCATGTGCCATCTCAGTCATCTCATCTGTAACCACCCACATATCACACACACTACAATCTACAAAGTACATTCATTTCTAACTACACAATACTGACCGACATGGGCACATGGGCATACAACATCGGCTGGGCTGGGTGGGCTGGCTGGGCTGATACCCTGGCAGGGTGGCACAGATCCATCTGCAGGGGATGAGGGAGCTCCTGCAGCCTGCAAGCCACCAGGCGGCGCCGAGAGTTGACACCAGACGAGGATGGTGTGCTACTGTGTATGTTGTACCGAGGAGAAAGAATACCTTCCTGGGCATGCATGGCAAAGCGTCTTTCCCACAGACTGGGTGGCTGGCAGGGCTCCATGACTTGGCTGACTGGGGCTGACCAGACATTGTGGGAAGGTGGAGGGTAGGGGACTGGCTGTCCCACTCAGGGGTTACTTTCCAAAATTGGATTCATCAAGCGCCTGCCACAGCGGCGTCGTGTGTCTGTATCTACCAGACGAGGTGGGCACCAACCACTGACTGGCTGTTCTCTTTTGCGATACTACGGAGTACGCAACAGTGTCACCTGTGTAAAAGAAACTTGGAAATGTTGACATTGATTCCGCATACTACGAGCAACAACCACTATAATATGAATATGAGCATAATATGCCATTGCATGTACTTAGAGTACATAGTATATTGCTAATCATAATAGATTCCACGCCATCTATATCTAGTATATTGGCATTCGCATAGTCTCCCTCTGAGATGACATTGCCAACCCTTAAAAACAAAAACGGACGCAACATTATTCTTAGGTTCCGAATAAGGGCGCTGCTCTTAATCTCCAGGTGTGCACGCCTCCCTCCATGATCCTTGTTGCCGCCTGTGCCTTGCCATGCGGCCACGTGCTGTGGTTGTCGAAATTCTCTTCCCCACCCCGCGCCCGCTACTGGAACGGTCACTCGGTAGTGCAGATTCCAGGCCCGAGCACAGCCTGCACACACACATACTGTAGGCCGTTGGGGTCCACGTCCGGGTCTAAATTCTTCAGGTCTCGGCAGGGCTGAAGGTATGATGCAGGTACAATATATCACACGCTGTGGTGGGCATAGAATCTAGATGCTCTGCCAGTGCTCTCAGATGGCTCAACTGGCACACTAGTATTTTCGTCTGGACTGCCAGTTGGCAATTTCATGCCCGTTGAACTACTCCCTCGAGCACATGGACAGCTCTGGAGGCCAGGTGCCAGGTGTACTCCGTACATCCGAACCGGGCAGTTTTAAACTTTGCACCTGTGCTGTGCACCCTCCCTTGTGCTCGGGATCCAGGCGTAAGCAACTTACTAAAGGCTTACGACACAGTCCAGCTTTCCCAGTGCCCAGGCGGCCAGGCCATCCGACGTGGCCCCACGAGCATAACCACAACGCTGGTAAGTTCCGTTGGCAGCCAGTCCTGGTACAAATAGCTAGAGGACTGTGGCATGGCAGACTTATGCGGCTCTCGACTTGTCTACGGCCTGTCCGGATGTTTTCGTATTGTCTTTAATCAACCAAAAACGTACTTGTAAGCATAGGTGCGAACAGAATGACATCTGGAGTGTAAGCCGTTTCCTTCAGTAAATGAATTACAGGCTGTTGGTAGTCTTGTAGTCGAACGCGTCGACTCACCGTATTCTGTGGGCAAAGATTCATGGCAAACATCGAGCATGTCATCGATTGATCCTTCAAGTTTTGCTCAGCTCAGAGGATAAGAAATGAGCATCCAACTGCATCCAACTGAATCCAACAGCTAGAGCAAACATGACGTATTCCCTGTCATTTGTATAACACAAACCATCAGTCATATCCTTGGCAACCAGGAATTCGGGCAACTAACCTAAATTCTTGTCTTTGGCGCGGTGATCTCCATGCCCGTTGCGCCCGTCTTCAAAACGCCGCCTGTTTCATAGCACATGGGTTCACACCCACACAGATAGAGAGGCCTTGCGCTCGAGTCGTCGTCCCAAACATTGAAGAGACTGTCGCTTGCCCGGCCAGTCCGCCTAAGTTTGTCCATCTCTTGTTTTTGATCGCTCACTAAGTAATATTGTCATCCTCACGAGTCTGTGCAAGATTTGGTTGCGATTGGATCCAGCTTCACTCGTGGTGTCTGACCGGTGTCGTCCGGCTGGCCCGACCCCCTGAAGTCAGGCTACCTAGGTCAGCTTGGCCCTCGGTTTCGTGATAGTCTTCAATGTTCACATCCAGCAACAAACCTCGCCAAACACCACTCGAAAGAGAATCCCCACTTGGGTGACCGGTGTGGTCTTCCTTGGATAACGCGACTGGCCACATTTCCAAAGTAGTTCCATTCCATACGTACCTAGGTATTACGACTTGCAAGCCCATCAGTTGGCATCTCACTTCGAGCTCTTCGCCTCTCTAGTTTCGTCCCCAGCAAACCCCCAGGGAGCCACCGCCACAGCCAATCCACAAGCACATGCAGTCTCAGGAGCCATTACCAAGGTTGGTGAACATCCCACCCAGGCTTTGGCACCCACCGTGCAATGCAGACCGGGACCTGCCGCATCCGAGCGCTGTCCCATCCGGGGCGTGCTGGGGGGTTCCCGTCCCTGCCCTGGCCGTGTTTCAACTTTGCTTACTTAGCTCTCCTCGGCATTCCTCCCCTTATTTGCGAGAGAGAGATCTCTTGCGATTGGAGCCGGGTTGCTCCGTGCGTGCGTGCGCGCGCTTGAGAATTAGATGATGTTCAACTAATAAAGATCGTGAATGCACCCGCTTTCCTAATCCGTCAGTGTCGTTGGTGGGCCAATGAGGTGTCATACCTACCTACCTAGGTACCTAGGTATGTAAGCTGTTCTCATTCAGGGAGGCAGTGTGTTTCTCGGGACATAGGTTACTTAAGTATATTGCCATGCAGCTGTGTCGTGGCCTGCACACGGTGTGAGCTTGCATTGCTCGCGTGCGTATAAAGTCGAAGGATTGGGATATTGGAAGCTGCATATTTGTTGATGAAGCCGGAGGTCGTGTATAAGAATCAGCTGCTGGGAGCCCACACCTAAGCGAGCACGTAAAGTCAGAATATCCGTCCTCAGATGTTTTGTCTTTTTAGACTCTAACACAAGGGGGCTGTCACGGAGATACCTACATCAGACCGCAAGATGTTGCCCAGCAAGGGGTTTAACTTTGAATCTTATTGCCAGTGACGTCATAGGCTCAGTATTTCTGCTCTTCCTGTGTGAGCGATACCCTGTTTGTACTCGAGAAGATGGCTTTTGTTTCACTTTCCGTATACCTAGGTAGATAGCTCTAGAGAAGCTTACGGTATGTGATATCAATGCAAAAGACATTTCGTAATAGATACTCTCACGCAGTGACGACATTGCGTGGGTGACTTGTGGGCTCTGGTAATCGGATTTCAGGAGTGCCCAGGTTGCGCTCACAACTTTAGAACGTATGCAATAGGGTATCATTATTAAGACTCCTAACCTGGGTAGCCTTGCAGAATTTAAATATTATGGCTGCTATAGAAAACTGCGCGCAATGTGAACGTGGGTGCTGGTTCCTCGAGGCCAGGGGACAAGGTGCTGCAAGTGATAAATACAATTTCTACGCATAGCACAAGTAGCGTCTACCTTTCCATGGGTAAGCAGAAAATAATAACCGAGGCGGCTTTGAATATCGAAATCCCCGAATAGCTGATGCCTTATTAATAACTAAGTACAAAAGCCTTATTGCGACATAACCCGTGGACTAGTTGTTTTGATCTCGAGCTTCAAATGATTGTTTATCAGGCTGAACTTTAGAAGGTAGAGATAGACCTGATTATTTGAAATTATTGCTTTACTTTTAGGGACGATAATTTGAATAAAGTCCCCAAGGTCTTATTCATGATGGTACCTTAGGGTATATAATGGACAGGCTCGGGGCGAGTGGCGAAACCGTCCTGGACAATTCTCACGGCCTGGATTATATACTTACGCCTGTTGTTCTGCTTGAAGAGATTCTCTGCTTGGGTTCAGTCGATCCGATCGACGATGACCTTGGAGCTCCATAGTATAAACCAAGATTGAAACACATTCACATGTGCAGCCCACCTGAACAAGCTCCTAACCGCCATCTGCGACTTGAAGCTTGTCAAGGTGATCCCCTCGAGGAACAACTGGGCGACGACTTCAATTTATGTTCGAGATAAAGATCCTCTGAGGGTTAAAAGGGGACGACCAGCCCATTTTGGAAGAGAACCATCATCCAATCACCCTCTGGCATCCCCTGACCCATGCCTCCGGCCTAACCTGTGACGCCCTACCGGAACCACTCATAAAAGTGGCGACAAGCTGTCTGACGGCACCAGACAAACATGACGTGGACGAAGAGAGCTTCTCGACGCACGCTGTTGTCTGAGCCCGGGACGCAGTGGTGATTTAGAACGGGCAGCGACTGGGCCGGGCAGCTGCCCGAGAAGAACACCAGGCAGACCTTGCAGGAGTACATGACGACGAACATGTTCCAGGTTATGGGAATGCACGACATAACCTTTCTACAAAAGCCGGCTGTCGACGGGCCACGCGGAATGACGAGCTAGGTTACCCTAGGGTAGCGAACTTTGCGTTCAATGTTCCTGTCACAGCACAAGAAAAGTCTATTGCGCTAATAACACCTCTACAAAAGAGGAACGTTGTAATGCCGAGAGAATTACCGTGGCTATCACTTATATAGTACTGTAACAGTTCCGCCGGCGCTCGAAGGTCGGCATCCTAGAAGCTGGCTCATCGACGCGGGCAGATGAGCACCCTCTCGAGAGCGGGGGCTCGAGGTTGTTCACCACCGCTAAGGCCAATGTAAAGCTTCTTCAGGGGGGCATGCAAGTTAAGTTGCTCGGTAGTAAAAGGACGGAGATTTTGTTGAGACTGCAGCTCTATATAGGGCTGTAGAGTGATTTGACTGACTTGAAGTTTGCAAGCAAGGTGGAAGGCTACGTAAGCCCTTGAATACCGCACCGAGATGTCGGCCAATTTCGCCTTCGGTGGCATGTTGAACTTGGAGGACATCCCGGGAGGAAGGAAGGTAGGGAGTATGATGTGGAGTGGCGCGACTGACTTTAGAGCCCTCGTCAGGAAACTTGACCATGCCTATCACCCGGAAGACAAAGCAAGTGTTGGGCATCGTCTAATATGCTTTTAGTGGATTAATCGGCCCCTCTACTGGCATCACGGCCGTCATGGTGGTTTCAGCGTACTCCTGCGCGGACAAAATTGCCAACGAACTACATACGTATACTCGAGACCGCAAACTGCGGCAGATCAGGACTTGGTTGCTGGGTTGAGACTAGAAAGGCGTTTTATAACGAAGGTTGTTATCTAGACCTGTATGGATACCATGAAGTGCCATGGTGTGTTCTTACCTAGGTAGGTAGTTTGCTTAAGTAGTGGGACAGCAGTAGCGGGAACCTCAGCTAGGAAACATTAGATATTATAGTGAACATTATATATATAGAAATATTCGATGTTTTTTCATAGCTAGTAAGTAGGGTTATAATATAGTAATAGCTAGCTTAGTATTCTATATTTTTATTCTATTTCTATAATTTATAACTTATAGTCTTCGCTATAGTTAAGGTAATAAACATATAATTAGTAGTTAAATAAGTAATAAGTTAGTTTATATACTTAGTATATTTTCTTTTTACTATTATTATAAATTTCTACTAGCTAGCTACTAGCTATATAAGAAACATTTAATATTTCTAAAATAATATTATTTAACTACTTAGTAAAGTTTTATAAATAACTAGTATTTCTAAGAATATCTAATATTTCTACCTTTTATTCTTATAAATAAAACTAGTATTTTAAACGATTTTAATATTTTCGCTTACTTTTAGTTATAATTTTACTAATAAATAAATGAAGTAATTAAAAATTAAATATTTTAAAGAATACCTAGGTATAAATTAACCCGAAGTATTATAAATAATAAGCTTTTTATTCTAAGTTTTAGAAGCTTACTAACTAATAAAAAGTTTCCTATATATATTTTTTTAGTTAAGTATTAGAGATAATCTAGTCTCGCTATATAACTACTTCGTCGTCTATTAGCTCTCGGGCTACTTATAGCGATAATTCTAATTAGCGGCGCCGTCGGGAGCTATACTTCTTAGCCCTATCTATCCGGTATAAGGCTAAGGCCACGTACCTAAAAATTAAGTCTTCGCAATGTTAATTTTTTTAGTAAAAAAAAATTAAGGAAAAAAAAGTTCTATGTTTTAACGCTTACTACTTAGATATATTAAAAGACTATAAGCCTTTAAAATATATATAAGCTAAGAATAAAACTAGCTACCTAGGTATTTAAGTATCCTATTACCTAAGTAAATTCTAGGCGAGGCCCTATATTTTAACGAATCCAGTCCTTTACATATGTTAGATATCTAGGAGATACCTAGATAGGACTGAAACTCTGATTAAATAGCAAGAAGTAAGTCGTTCACATGATGCCCTCAGGGTTAGGGCTATCATGATTCAACTGACGTCTACTAATACACCCCAGGTATCCGGACGAGCCGCAAATGTCGTGGCTGGATATCATCTGCGACGAGAAGATCAAGGCACTTGGCCGCACACATCGGTCACTGGTTGCTTGGCTCTCCTGACCAAGTCGGAATCGGTCAACTGGTGCTGGCCAACATGGTAGAACCTGAGGGGACCGTCCAAGTCTCCGAAACCCGGGATGACCGACACGATGTGTCAACATCGCTAATTTACTACCCCGTTGATGCCGGCCCCCCAATACCTGTCACCGTGGGAAAGTAGGTCATCCCGTTACTCCTGATGCCCGAGCGACGTCTTCGGCAGGCACCAAGTTGACACCTAACTCCGCATACTTCATCCATGTATCGTACCTACTGACGTTGCGAGGCACACTAAAGAACCAGTGTCAACAACAAGCGGCCGACCATATCAGTCGATGTGGTTGTAAAAGATGTCTCTGGTCGTGAGAATGAATTCACCCTCGACAAGAATGGGTTCCAGTTCGTCCAGCACACTAGCCAAGAGAAGAATTTTGACGACGAAGAACGAATCACGGGCGTTTATTATGCCGAGATTGAACAACTGCTCAAAGAAGTGTAAGTCCATCTGTCTAGCGTACTTCGTTGCTCTCTCTCTCTCTTCGTCAGATTTACATACTCAACCGATCACACATACATAGAACTGGTGCCTCGCGAGTTGTTATTTTCAACCACAGAGGGCGTAGAGGACCCTCAGATTGGGCCAAGGCAGGACTAGTCAACCGCTTGGACGCGGGACCGCTGTTCAAAGTTCACGTTGATCAGTCATACGATGGTGCTGAGCTTCAGCTGCGGAACTCTCTGCCCGATGAAGCAGACGAGCTTTTGAAAGGCAGATACCAAATAATCAACGTGAGTGTTTAGTGCTATATCTCCGCCCCTTAGGAGGAGGGTACTCAACTGACTAACCCACTATCTTTGACTGCCCGGCAGGTGTGGCGACCGATTGAGACAGTACTCCGAGATCCCCTGGCGATCGCGGATGCCTCCACTGTCTCGGATTCCGACCTCGCCCCGGCCGCTATTATAAAACCAGACTCGAAATCTGAGACCTGGGCCGTAAAACCCAACGCGGCTCATCAGTGGTATTATAAATACAGACATGGGCCCGATACGGTTGTACTCATCAAGTGCTTCGACTCTGGCACGTCTGTGGCGAGACGCTCGCCACATTCTGCTTTCAGTTATCAGGGGAATGAGAACGACCCGGCCAGGAAGAGCATCGAGGTCCGAGCTATGGTCTTCTACGCCTGATTTGGTACTGTTGTATTTGCGTGTTTACCATTGTACCTAGGTATGAAGGGGCCACATACACCTGGCATTTTGTGGATGTATACAGTCTAAAAACCAAACCAGCAAGTACTGTGGATGAGACGAGAGGCAGATAGCGCCACTGATTCTGCGTTTAAATCATCTTCAGTACACACGTACACGCTCCGTGGCTGAGGCTCAGGGCGAACAGCAGTAGTGGACGGGAAGGCGAGCTGTTCGCAAAACTGGTCGTGCTCAGGACTTGATGTATTGCCGCATGATCCTGTACCTTTTCGTGGCTCTCTCTCTTCATCCCTGATACACCTCGATAGTGACAATCAGCAATTATTATGTCAGTTGTATTCCGGTTGGTGGTAGTGCTGGTCCCTGCTTCCATCGACATTTTCCTGATTTGCCTTGCATCATGCAGTTGGCACAAACACGTCTCTCGTCAAGTCTTGCAGCGCCCAACGGAACCCTTGTATAACACCCCTTCCAGAGACCGCCTCCTTTCTCGCACCTGTCACAAGGCTCAAACGCAGCTGTACCCGTGATTTGTGTAAGAGCAGCGAAAAGATGGCCGGTACGTCTCGCGTTCTGTATGCTCCACGGTTTTGACCTTGCCCTGCGCATGGGATTGTCCACCAAAGAGTTGACGGCAGGTAGATCGAGCTGATTCCTACATTAGCTCGGGGGTTGATTCGGTTGAAGTCAAGCAGGTGTCGGAGGACTTACCATGGCCTTTAATTGACTGTTCGTTGGACGTTGCCCCTCGCGGAATGCCAAAGCAATCTCTTCGGGGTACTTGGCCACAAGGACAGACCAGGCGGTGCGCACGGAGGACCCATGGACAGGAATCGTGGGAGCATCGTTTGCATGAGCAGCGATGTTTCCACCATCTTGGGAGTGTAATGATTCTGTCCGGTCGGGAGAGGGTGATTGACCACCAGCCTCGACATAATCGGAGTCGTGGTCACCGTCTGCGTCACTGGCAGTACCTTGTTCTTCCAGTTGACTGTGGCTTCTTTTTCTCCGACGCAATGGCCGCAGAGAGCGGAGAGACGTCTGGACCTCGGCCGGCGTATCCGACGAGCTATTGGCTGGGCCATCTTCCATGAGCGTGGTCTCTGAATCTTGGGCAAATTGAGTCTCAGAATTCGGGACGACGTTTTGAGGCTCATCCGCCTATGCTTGTGTTTTATCCTGGATTCGAGGTCTTTGGCTGACGCTTGCGCTGCTAGAACTCGATGCTGGTCCGTCCACCCAAGCTTCCAAATCCTGCTGGGAGATGTTGAGGCCAAGAGCTCTACATCGTTCACGTAAAGCTTCGATCTTGCGGATCTTCTCGTCGCGAATCTTTTTGCGCTCGAGCTCTTCCGCCATAGCCTCAAGCTTGGCTATGATGCTGTCAAGACCACGATCACTGAATCTAGAATAAACACTTCCATCCCTGCTGCCTGTATGGTTTTCATGAGTTGAACTCGCGGTCGCGTAGCGATGATCTGTGTTTACCGACTGCCCCACGCGCCTGACAGCACCGCGATGGCGAGCTTCGATAGCATCGCCATTTCTGTCGCCAATTCTGTGTCGACTGTGGATTTGGAAACTGCGAAGTACCTCGTCAGGCAAAGGAAGACGGGGCGATGAGCTTGCTGGTGAAGAGGCAGCGGAGTTTGAAAGGGACCGCACATGTAATCCATCCTGGATCGCGACTGGATGCGGCTCAAACCTCGAGGCCATTTCCAAGAGGTTCGGGTCGGTTTCAAGAGGCAATCAATGGAGATTTGACTTAAAGAATTGATGAGGACGTGAGAAAAATGGAGAGCTGTAAGATAGCAAGAGAGTACCTGGACTCCTGGCGCCTTGATTCACGCTTTGCCCACATGCACCCTGGGCATGAAGTCTTTAGAGACAGGGGCACGTGCACGTGACTCATAACTCCCCCGGATAGAGCATCTCCTAAGGCTAGAGTTATTAACTATTTATATTCTTTAAGTTCCTCTACTAACCTAGAACTATAGTAGGTATCCTAAAAAGATAAAATATAATACATTTTCTTTTAGATAAATATAGCAAATTTTATAAAAATATTTTATCTTACTTTTATAAACTTATTTGATAAAAAACCTTTATTTAATATAAGTTTATATAGTATTAAGCTATAATTAGTTTATTTATACTAATACTATTAAGCTTAAAGCTATTATAAGCTATAAGCTAGATTAATATTAATAATAGACTTATAACTATTCATTTAAATTACTTTATATTAGTAATATAAAAGTATTATATTATTATATTATTATATTTATAATTTAAATTAGAACTTTGATTATTAAGTACTTTATTAAAATACTATTTACTATAACGTCAAACACCAACGAGTCGCCCACCCCAACGAGTTGCCCACTTTTCAATATTATTAGCACAACAACCCAAATTATAGCACTATATTAATTGAAATTAATTAAAAC
>MAVT02001625.1:0-11070 GCA_001702395.2 Diaporthe helianthi
AAAATATATAAATAAATGTTTTATATATTAGTATATTAATGCAAATAGGATAAAACAATATATTAGCCCCTAATATTTTAAACATTAAAAATAAAAATAGCGCTATAAAAAATATAAAAACAAAATTAAAAAAAAGTAATTAAAAACTAGGGAATATTTTATATTTAGTTTTTCAAGTGTTATTACAAGCAATTAAAAAAATATTAATATATTAGTTTAGTTACATAAAACCTATAAATAGTTTATTGAATAACCTTATAACTAGTAAATAATACTCTAAAGAAGAGTTAAAAGATACTAAAAAGAATAAAAAGCTAAATGTTAAAAACAATTATTATAGTATTATTTTTAATAGCAAAGTAACATTTAACTAATTTTGGAACTAATTAGGATTATTATTATAATTTAGAATGTTTACAAAAAGCATAGGTGCTATAAAGTTTAAAAAAGCTTAACTAAAATCTCCTTTAGCAGTGTTTAAAGCCTTAACTAATAAAGATTAAAGTACTCAAAGAGATAAAACTTTAGGCTTTTAAATTCCATTATACTTAATAAATTTTTTAAGCTTATGTAAAAAAAATATACTATTAATTAAAATATTGTCTAGCGTGCAAAGCTTATATATATTGTTAAGTTTTATAAACTTAATAATAAAAGGTTTAAACTATTAATAGGTTAATTTACAAAAAAATAAGTAATTAGTTTTTCGTTATTTGTTAATAACTAATACAAGGTTGTCTTTTACTAGCGGCTATAGTTTTATAAACCCCCTATATATATTCCTTAACGCAGCCTTTTTCTTATATTTTGCTATAATATCCCGTGCTTTTAAAACATTTTCTTTAAGATTTAGTAATAATTAAAGCCAATAAATTAATGTATTTTTTGTAAATATATTTAAGTCCTATACTTATACCTTTTAGGTAAGAATATTAATCTTAATGGGGATAATTAGCTTATACCTATAGAGAAGATAAAAAGAGCTTTTCTCGTAAAAACGCCTTGGAAATATTTAATTAGCAAAGAGTACATATAGCAATATATTGCGCTAGCTCTTAACACCATACTTATCTATTATCTTTATTATAGCAGCAACCAAGTTAAAGTAGCCCTGCTCCACAATACTATTAACACAAGAGTTATAGGCTAACAAAAGGATTTAGCGAACGTTAATCTAGCGTAGATATTCTACAAATTTGCCTATGTTCTCCCTTCCTCTATTAACAATAACCTTAAGAAATAAGCCCCATTTAAGCAAAATGTTGTTAATAAAAAACCTCCTAATGCTCTTAGCGTTAGCTACACATAAAGCTATTACCTTTAGCTAGCTAGTTAAGTTACAACGGGCCTTAACAAAATATATATAACCCCAATTAAAAGAAAAATACTAAACATTAATGTAAATTTTAGCAAAAAGGCTATTTAATATAGTTAAAATAACCCCATCGTTGTAGTACTAAGTATCCCATTTAGTACACTTAAGGCAGGTAGAAATAGCCTTTTCTACGTTAATATACATCCCCTTCTAGTAATATATAGCCCTAATACGCCCATACGTTGCCTTACGCCCTTTATATCCAAAAGGGGCATATATATTTCTAATAATCCTTTATTTCTAATCAAGATTGTTAACAATACATTAGCGTTATAGCTTTTTTTTAGGCAAACGCTAAAAAATTTGCTTATATATAACAAACTAAAAAGCTATTCTCCTAAATATATTCAACTATTTGCCCTTAAAATTTAGTGGAAGTTTTTTATAAACAAGAAAATAAGCAATCTACTTGGATTATTTTAACCAAAAACAGTTGTCTTAAGGCAATAGCGTTTAATTAGCCTCTAACTCTAATACCAAAAGCTAAGCAAGTATTAAGTTACACTAGTTTTTAATATTACCCTTATAGCGGCGATCTTTATCGTTAAATGGGCTAGTAGGCTTTTAAAATAAGGCATTTATAACCAAATTATTTAAGCCTTTAATATAAACCACTATAAAGTTATAAGTGCAAATAATAGCTAGCTATTAAGTAATTAAGGCCCCTAGAATATTTATTACCAAGCCTTTAAGCTACTAAATAAGAATATTTAAATTAGTTTCTAAAAAGAAATATACTTTAAAAACATAAAATTAAAAGCGTTTAATTACATATAGCATTGCGCAACATTCTTATTTAATAGCATTATAAAGCTTCTTAGCTTTTGTCTAAACACTACTCTTATAATATACTAAGTACTAAATACTATTAACTACTTACATTAAATAAGCACTTTATCCAAGCAAGCTAGCATTAACTATAAGAATAATATCTTCTTTAGCGTAGTCTAAGTTAATTAGATATAGCTTTAAGGTAATTACTACCTTAATTTAGTTTATTGCATCCTTGTAGATATTATCCTAGGCAAAGATAGCTCCTTTCTTAAAAAAGTTAAATAAAGGCTTAGCAATAATGCCATAGTTAAGGATTTACACTCAATAGTAGTTAGCAAAGTCGATAAAAAACTAAACTTAAAAAATAGTAGTACACGTTGTTTATTCCTTAATCTTAATAATCTTCTTGTTTGTAGGCAACCAACTAAAAGTGCTACATATATAGCCCACAATATCGGCTTGCTTCTTACACTAATTAAACTTTATAGCACTAATTACTCCTCCAGCTAGCTTAATATTATAAAGTATATTATTAAGATTTTTAATATGCTTTATAACAAACTATTTAATTCTAGGGAAATTAAAAGCCTTCTACCCGCTATAGTTTATAGTTAAACTTTTAACTGCAATATTATCCATAAAGGGTTTGCAAACTTGCGGAATAAAGTTGTAAAAAAGCTAAACTATGCAATACATAAATTAGGCAATGGAATTTATAGCCCCTATAGGAAGTCCACACTATTAAAATAGTTTAATTAGTATAGCAAAAGTTATAATATCCCTACTCTTTTTATTTAGCTTAATTTAATTATAGCTAGAAAAAAAGTTAAAAAAAAATAAAACTATATATATTGCAAACTCCTTAAAAAATTCGTTTGCAGTAAAAGGAATAAACGCATCTTTAATCGTAATACTATTAGCCTAGCTAATATTATTAATTAGTTAATAACCCTTATCTTTCTTACTAACGAGAAACTACTTGTTACAATATAAAGCATAAAACTCTTTAATAAGGCTATTAGCCTAGCGCTTTTAAAATATCTTAATAGTAATCTCCTAAAGGGCTCTAGGTAATACATTATTACCATTTTAATAGGCCTTATGCGGAATTATTTTGATAAATTGCAGTAAAGCAATGCTTATACTAATTTAAAAGATATAGGCAAATTCCTAGGCTAAAGTTTTCTTTTAGTTAAAAAGCATATAAATAAACATATTTCTTTTAATAATTAAAAAGCTATTGCAGCTTTTCTCCATTATTGCAGTAAGCCAATTAAAAGTAAGATGTAACCCTTATGGAATATTAAAAAACTTAGGCTAAATCTAGGCATTGTATATACTACCCCTGTTAGTATCCATAGCTTCTCTAATTTTCTCTTTATATAACGGTTTCTAGTTAATAGTTCCATTAGGGACAAAGCCGTTTAAGGAATAGTTGTTAATAGAGTGCACTTTAACACCCACGCGCTTATATAGCGTCCTAATCGCTAAAGCTAAAGTCCTTCTAACTACTTTAGCTACTATAGCTAGGGATAGAATATTGTTAACCCACTTTCGAAGATAAACTACTTAGTTTACCCTATAAGATCTATATATACAATAATAATTAAGCTAAGATATTTCTTTCTTTTTGCATATTGTTTTAACTTAGGCCTAAACTTCTTTAATATATATAGCAAAAATCCTTTTAAGGTTATTACTAGTTAAAAGGCTAACTACCTTATTACTCTTTTTAAGCTTTAGCTAACTTAGCTAGCTTTTAGAAGGTTAAACCAGATTTCCAATATATATTTTATCCTAATTAAGCTAATTAGTTCTAACTCTAATAGCTAAAGTATAAGGAATATAACGCTTAAAGACTTTTACACTAGCCGCTAGGGCAACGCTAAAAAGCTTTTAATTCCTTTATCCAAAACTATACATTACTCTTAAGTTACCTATAATAACGTAGGCAAACAAAAATCCATTAGATTTCTTAAACGTAAGGTTTATATCTAAAAAAAAGAGCATTCCCAAGAGAATATAGTAAGCCATATTGTGCGTAATATCATTAACTACAAAGAAAACCTAACAAATTCGCTTATAACTAATGCAAACCCAGTTCTCTATTATTTTAATTAAAAACAAAAACTCTTTATTGTAAACTATAAAGTTTATTAACTCTAACTAGACGTAAAAAAAACTATTATTATTGCAATAAAACAAAGGCAAAAAGTTTATCTTAGCTTTAGTATTAAAAAGGGCTAACATAAGCACTTGAGTATTATTACTTATACAAACTATTAAATAGGTAAAACTATAATAGCTTTAATTAATTACATCTCTAGTTATAGCAAAAATAAAATTAATTTTATAGTTAACAATAAACTAGCTATACGTAGTATTTAAAGTGCTTATAACTAAAACTAATAGGTAATAAAACCTAGGTATTATATTTTATACTAATTTAAAAAAAACTTTCAATATAGTTCTAGCATTGTTTTGTAGGGCATAAAGCTATTTAATTAGCGTAAAATTAGTACTATTTAATACTAATAAGTTAAAAGCGCAAAGCTTAATAGTTTTGGAAAAAATAGCTTGCGCAGCTACTTCTTTAGAAGCTAAAACAAGCTTAGCAAGCTTTTTAGTGCAAAAACGCCCAAGCGAGTTAGTTAATTTTGCAAAACTTGGGCCGTTTAGTATACTCTTTTTTTAATTGCGCTAAGAATAAAAATTCTAATTATCCCCAAGGTTTTAAATATCTTAGGGAGCTTTAGTTAATTCCTTGTTAGTAAAATAAATACAAGCATTTAGTATAAAAGTATTTGGGATAAGTTTAAATATAGCGTTGTTTTAATTAAATATTTCCTTAATTATTCTTCTTTTTTTTACAATAATAGCGAGAATTTAAGGGTTAAGTGGGTATATTAACTTATTACTAATTATTATTGTTTGTATTCTAGCGTTAAAGGCTATAGCTAGACTTCTAATATAACCTAATTTAGAATAGTTTAGGTTAAAAAGGGTTTTCGGAGTGCTAAGCAAGGTATTACCTTTAAAGGAAGGGTTGCTTTTAACTATGCAGCGGTACCTTTGAATACAAGGGAGATTAACACGATTCTTCTAGAAAAAGATTTAAGGCGCCTTTAGACATAGGCATTTATTTTTGCACTAGGCTAATTGTAATACTTATGTATTATATCTAGGTTTAGGTACTTTGCTAGGCCTTTTTTAACTTTTTAAAGTATGCTAATAATAATCGACGTTTTTTTCTATTTAAGATAGTAAATAAGTTAGTAATTAGCAAAAGCTTCCAACTTAGGGCAATAATAGGCGTTGTAATTAGGATTTGCATAGCTATAACAAGCTTTAATAAACCCGTTCTTGCGGTATTAGATACTATTAATGGTTATATAAACCTTGTTATTATTATTTAACCAAGGTTTAAAGTTATTGTTGTATATAATAGCTAGGGCTTAGATAAAACTAACTATTTTAGGGCTAAAGAGCTTTAAGTTATCTCGCCAAGCGTTATATAAACGGGCTTTTGTATGCCTTTAAATTTTAATAAAACTATTTCCTTTTGGTTAAAAAAACTTAATAATATTAATTTTTATATCTACAATACCTTTAGTAATATAGTTAATAAGATTATTTTAAAACACTATTTTAGCAAAATATAGTTTTTAATTAGAAATAGTATTATTATAAAAAGATTATTTATAATTAAAAATAAAACTAATATCGTTAAAAGGGCGAATAGGTTAATCCTATAGAATAAAGCTAGTGCTAGATACATTTTGCCTAGCATATTTAATCTTTTTATTAAGAAAGTTTAGGAAAATAGATTTAAACTTAGGCTAAAGTATAGTTTTTAGATTAAAACTAGTATATTTTTTAAAAAGGAGAAACTTTTTTACCTAAGGGGGCAAGTACTTATAAAAGAGCTAAATTAGCGTAATAGCTAGGTTTTTGGAATTGCTAAGGACTTAATTATATTTAATAACCCTAGCTTTCTATTTACGCAAGTTATTACCCAAATTGTCCTTATATAGCCCTTTAATTACCTTATTAGGATCTACTTGTATTAATTTATTGTTTATTTTAAAAAAAGCAATAAGTTGCTACTTCTAAGTTTGTTAAGTTCTAAGGCTAATAATAACTTAGTTAATTACTTCGGTAAGCTTACGGAAACTAGTATTTTGCTTAAGTAGCGTTAAAAGATTGTTTTCCAAGTATAAAAACTAGCAAGCTAAGTTTTTAATATTTAAAATAGCTTGAAATATATTAGTTCTATTAAATTTCTCTATACTAAGATTGTTTATTATAATAGAGGTAGCCTAGGGTGGAAGAATAGCAACTAAAGCAATTCTAGCTATAGGTTGGGCCTAATTAAACATTCCTTGTAGCTATGCAACCTAAGGTAAACGCATAAGCGAAAGTAAAAGTTAACCTTAAATGTTTTTAACTAGGTTGTTAAAAATAAAAGAAATAGCTTAAGCGAATTTTTTACCCTTATATTTAAAGCGCTTAAAAAACTAGTTTTTGCCTTACTTATTAATATTAGCAAGTAAATTAAGAGAAGAAGAATTATTATACTAACCTTTATAGAGAGGAATTAAAATAAAGAAAGGCATACTTAATAAGCTTAACGCTTTAGCAAAAAAGAACAATTGTCTTGGAATATCTCTAGCAAATAAAGCTTTAAAAGGAATAGCTATAGAAGGGTTTTCGGAGTTAGCTATTATCTTTGAAAATATCTAATTAAAGTAGCACAAATGTTTTTAATAAAAGGTTTTTAAAGCGTTTATAGAATATAAAAGGGAATTCTTTTTTAGTTATTTAAGGTTTAATCCTTTGGAGGAAGTAAAAACTAAGAGTTTTTATTTATATCTAGTAGTAATAATAGCTTTATTAAAATAAATATATAAACTTAATAATTATTTTAGCCTTACTAGTAGCCTATTTATTTTATATTTCCCTTAGTTATTTGAAATTCCAAGTATTTATAATAGTAATTAAATTATAATAGTTTTACAAGTTAGTAGTAGTTTTTAGTAATTATTAAACTACTATTTTACTAAGCCTTAATTATTACTAAAGCAATATTAAACATATATTAAGAGTATTATACCTTTTTAATTAGAATTATTAAAGTATTGTTAAAGATTTAGGCTTTATTAAAAGCTCTAAATATCGAGGAGAATTATCCCTAATAGCATATATATCTTTTGGCTAATAACTAAAATAATTAAAAAGTATAGAAAGTATATCGAAAAGGGATTTTCTAGTAAGAAACTAATTCGCGCTCTCTTTAAAATAAGTAATTCCTTGCTAATAAAGAGAATCCATAGGCCCGATTTCGCTAATAGCGAAGCACTAATTACTAGCCTTTAAATAATTACTAAGGCCCGATAAAGGCAAAAAGAACAAACTACAAGTAAAAGCTATTCTCCTAAATCTTTATTTTTATTAAACTAAAGTAAAATAGCTAAAAAAACCTATATTCAATTTATAGGGCAAACACTAGTAAAAACGAAAACCCAACAGTGTTAGGTTATTGCTTTATTAGATGCCGCCAAAAGCACATTTAACGCTATAAAGGAAAAAAGAGGAAAAAAGTTAAATAGTAGCCCGGGGCCAAAAAATAGATTTTGTACGCTTTAATCAAAGAGAATATGTATAATATAGAGCAAAAGAAGAGATTAAGATTGTTGTTCCAAAAGCTCAAAAATCTACGCGGCGGTACTACTGCTTATATAACCCATTGGTGGTGGGTTTTCCCTGCGCCCTAGAACAATAGCTAATCTATAGATTACCCTATACTTTATTATTTACTAAGGCTTCTTCTAGGTTAATACTAAGCTTACTTAGTATATCCTATATCTATATAAGAACTATTTAACTTTCTTTAAGGCTATCCTCCCTTATACTAACTATATTAAGATAAGTATAAATAATATTAATATAGAGGAGAATATAGAATTTAATATAGAGATAAGAGCTAATTAAGAGTATATATATACTAGTATTATTAGCTAGGTATTAATTTATAGTATTTACTATACTATAAATATTAACGCTAAGGGTAAGTAATAAGCCCTTCCTACTAGGTAGTCTTATATAAGCCCTTACTTTATTTATACCCTCTACTAAGTATATATTTAAGAATTTAAGAAACTAGAGACTTATAGCTTTATTAGGAGTCTATAATATACTAATAAGTTTAGGTTTACTAATAGGTAGGTTTAATATGCTATAGAAATAATATAAGTAGTAGCTAAAATAGTAGTATATATTCCTTTTTTAGTTAAACGATGCTTAATATTAATACCTTAAGCTATAATATTTTATAACTCTTAATTACTCTAATAACTAGTACTAGAAATAACCCTTTATCTTAGTATAGAATTTATAGTATATACAAGCTTAGATAGAAATACTAGATTAGGAACTAAGGCTAGCTAAGTAGCTAGTAATAGTTAAGTATAGTATTAATAGCTCCTTTAATAACTTTTATTAATATCTTAATAACCTTATCTATATATAATATTAGATTTATAAGGTTATTTAAAGATTTATCTAGCTTTATAGCTATAGTATTTTTACTAATATATATCTATATACTATTAAAAATAGAGGGTAGTTTAGATTTAATAGTTTTAGGCCTACTTACTAAAATCTTTTCCTTAATCTTCTTTTATTAATATCTTACTATACTTATTAATTTTTATTAGGAAAATTTAACTATACCTTCTTCTACTACTTATAAAAGACTAGAATTAATTTTAAAGTTTTTAATCTAAATATATTAAAGTTATTTACGTTCTAAGTTAAAAGATTTAAATTCTAGGTTAAAAAATAGCTATATTTTATAACTTTACTACTATTTTACTATTATTATCCTAGTACTACTATCGTCCTACTTTATCTTACTATAGCTAACTAACTAATAAAATATATTAAATAGTAAAGGATAGTTACTAATTAATTAACTTTATAGTAAGCTCTATTAATTTATTTTTACCTAATAGTCCTACGTTAAGTTTAAAACTAATAATAATAAGTATATAGAATATAATAACTAGATTTTTATTTATAAATTATCTAGTATATAGTATATCTTTATCCTAATTACCTTAGTTATTATTAAGGATACTAAAGATAAGATCCTTTACCTTTTACTTATTAGCTATAACTATAAGAACTTTATACTTATAGGTATTAATACTATTCTCTTTAAAAGGCTACATATAATCTTTCTTAATAAAGATAAGGATAAGTATATCTAGGTTTAGTAGAAGGTTAAGTAGCTATAGTATCCTCCTATATATATAAGTTCTATCTCCCTCTTAGGAACTATATTAATACTAATAGCCTAATAGTCTTTCTACCTCTTAGTCTAGTATAGATAACTTCCTTTTAAATAAGTTAGTATCCTTATTAACCTTTAAGACTCTATATTAACTAGATAAATAGGCTTAGGCCTAAGCTTATACTTATAAGTATATAAAAAAATAGTATTACTTATAAACTAGCTATTAGTAAAATATTATTAACTTCCTACCTAGTTAACTTTTTAACTAACTTATAATAGGACTAATAACTATTAATAATACTACTTTTATAGTATTAAAAATAATAAATATAATTTTAGTTATAGATATATTAACTTAAATTAACCTTAAATAACCTAGAATAACCTATACTTATTACTACTATTAATTATAGTAGGTATAATAACTTAAATTAACCTAGGATAACCTAGCATAACTTATAACTACTAATAGTAATATAGGATAATATAGATAAATATAGATAAATATAGATAAATATAGGTAAATATAGACTTAAATAAGATAGAATATCTTAGAGATAACTTAGGGATTCCTATAACTACTAAATAGTACGTAGGTAGATAGATTTAAGTACCTTAAGTATATTAATAAGGACGACTAGTATACTACCTAGGGGCTATAACTACTAAATAATAGATTTAAGTACCTTAAGTAAAACCTATAGGTATAGATGTAAAGACTGTGAAGACTGTAAAGACAATAAGAATAATAAGGACTATAAGGACTATAAGGACTTACTACAAGGACTACAAGGATAACTAGTAGTACTATAAGGATAACCAGTACTATAAGGACTATAAGGAGATCCTAGTATACATTGCTACACTAAGCGCTATAGTACATAATATTTAATATAGACTCTTTACTAGTAAAAACGAGAACCCAATAGTGTTAGGTTGTCGCTCTGCTAGATGCCGCTAAAGGCACGTCTAACGCCGTAGAGGAAAAGAGGGGAAAAAAGTTAAATAGTAGCCCGGGGCTAAAAGATAGATTTTGTACGCTCTAATTAGAGAGGATATATACAATATAGGGCAAAAGAAAAGATTAAGATTATTGTTCTAAAAGCTTAAAAATTTACGCGGCAATATAACTGCTTATATAGCCTATTGGTAGTAGGTTTTCCCTGCGCCCTAAAATATACTCCTCTTAGACCCATTGCATATACGGCGGGCAATAGAGCAATATAACCAAAGTAACCTAATTAGAGATCTTAAGCGTCTTTTCTAGCGTTTCGGCGGCTCCTTCTAGCCTTTTGTGCTACCTCCTACTCCTCTTTTATAGCACGCTTTTCCTTTTCAAGAACTATTTTAATAGTGTTTGCCTATAAAACGTGTTTAGGTAGAATTACTAGTATAGGGACCCACTCGTATGCTTTTAAAGTATTAATATACTTATGCGTAGCTTTGTTGTACATAACGATAGCATTTTTACAAAGTTTAGTTGCAATAAGTGTTTTATTTTCTCCTTTTACTCTTATATCCCAATTAGAAGGCAAAAACCAAGCCCTATTAAACACAAAAATTGTAACCTAATTAGTATATAAAGTAGCGCTTTTTGCTTTTACTTTTTTAATAGTATTAACTA
>MAVT02001626.1:0-11065 GCA_001702395.2 Diaporthe helianthi
ATCCCTGTTATTACCCATGGGTCTTGTGGGTACCCACTGGGTATTACCCACGCGTAGGTAATTCCCGAGCCTATTTAAAAGATTCGACAAGATCCTTCACCTCAGAAAACTGCTCCACTGATAAAAGCTGTCTATTATAGTCCCTGCAACTAGAAGTCATTCACATTAGGTTTATTTTGCAAGAATATCTCAAGGTCATCACGCTAATTCAGGTATTGATTAGTTTTGTCAGTTGGACTGACTGGACGGACCTGCATCAGACTTTAGAGTCTAGCCTAATTCCCATCAAGCACATCAACCAAAACCTATAGATCTAACTAGGTAGCGCCAAGGAAGCATTCAACACGCCTTCTAAACAATGTAATTGGACGTTAGATGCGTCATTATTTATGAGGTTCAATGTTATCAGGACTACACCACTGTTGTTAGGAACACCCAATCCACATGCACATTTGGGGAACAAGGCATGATCACATGCCAATCAAACGCACTAAGCTAGAAGCTGGTTCAGAGGATGCTCTAGAGCGGCATGGAGCATGAATCATTAGTGCCACCGCGCAGAGACAATCCCGAATTGAACTCCCCAGAAACATCTTTTGTATACTCCATAGAGCCTTCACCTTGCAGGATGCCCATTACTTAGGTATCTATGCGTCAAATGCGCCGACGTCCAGCACAACATGTCTATGCCTGTCTACCATTAGAGCCACCGCACATGTTTACTATACACCCGAGCTGCCCTGACTATCAGGGAAGATTCATGAATAAAGCCTCCAGCTTAGGGTAATTCGGCGTCCCGAGCCCAGTGAGCGGGTCCCACCCCTGCACAGCCGAGAATCCGTCCGTACCACAGCCAGGTTTTTTGCCGTTTGTTATGTCGTTGAGAACCTGCGGGTTGGCATACAATGCCGGATTCAAAAAACCAACAGGTCCCTTGCCGGCCTCGATACGCTTCTCGTTGACCATGTTTATAATGGATGCAAAAACGGGGGCGGACGCTATTATCAATCGATCGCGTCAGTCCGTCGATCCTTCATGAGCAGCTAGATGGACAAGATGCGGCGCTCGCATGCATGGGACTAACCTGATGTACCAAAGGACAGCGAGAAACGCCCATTCACGGCTGTGACATAATTGGCGCCGTTTGCACTGACGTCTGGGAAGCCCCTCACCACCTTCGAGTTGTTGAAACGCTCTGCACCGTACGGCGGCGCGTGCTCGGCGAAGTAAGTACCTACTGCTTTCTCCTGGTAAGATGGCATAGCAAAGACGTTCGAGAATCCTCCGCCAGAAAAGATAACTCGCTCACAGGCGCTTTCGGGGGTTCTGACAGTTGACCCGTTCAAAATTTGAGTCGCCCCCACAGACGTCACCCAAGGGCAGCCTCCCGGAAACGACGGGTTGAAAATCCCGCTGGAACCGTTATTGTATGCTCCCGTGGCCGGGTCAATGCATTGGCCTCCGTTGCCAGCCACTCCAAAGTCACCCGATGAATATAGGACTGTCACACCCTGAAGTGCCAACTTCATGTACTCCTCACACTGACGTTTCTCGTATTTGATACCCAAATCAGCTTCGTTAAAGCCGTAGCTAGTAGATATCACATTCGTGGGTCTGGTGGTGCCGCAGTTGACCTGGTCTGGATATTGGCCGTCGATGTTTGGGTCCTTGCTGTCACCTGAGTCGGAGATCAGCTCGGTCAAAAGACGATCAGTCAAAGACAGAAAAGGAGCCCAAGGTCACTAGGCCCGAGTAAAATGGATGTATCCATGCATCTGAGCCGTGGTTTTGGATGTTATCTAGCCAGGGTTTTCCAACTCACCGCCTTCGAACTGGCAGTAGCTGCCGTCGATGCCGTCCAAAAAAATGTTGAAGCTTGCGCTGTGGACGAGGTCACCCACCTGGTACAATGTGGCCTGCTGGGGGTAGATCAGTGCCATGGCGAATTCCAAATCCAGCGCTGATTCGCCGTTGAATTGGAAACTCTTGTTCTGGGTTTGCACGACACCGTTGTCAAGCAGCGTGACGATTGGTGACTTCCCATTCAACTTTGGCTCAAACTCTTTGAAATACATGTCTAAATCCGATTGGAGAAAAGCCTGCGGGGTATACTCCACGATACCGAGAGTGTTGTTGCTGGCCGAGAGGCTGCCTGGTGGCGTTGCGTAGAGGGCTCGCAGGCAGGCTGGGGGAATCATGGAGTCGCATTGTGACAGATCCATCAGTGCATTGTCGACAAATGCACCCTGTTTTGGGTTGCTGCTGTCGTCTGGCTTGCCGACAATGCCGTTTTCTGGTCGCTGCCGTTTTTGCAGTTTTGCAGTCCTCTTCTTGAGCTCCGAAATAGAGTCCCCCGGGAGGTCCTCAAATCTGTTCTCACGGCCTTGCCCGACACGTTGATCAAAATGTACCGTAGGCGTTATGAAATCGACATGCTTCACAAGGTGTTCGGGTATGTGGTACTTGTCACAAGCTACGTGACGAGTGTTTGCCACGGTCGAGTGTTTGTAGACGTGATATGTTGTCTTTAGAATCTGCTCCATCTCTCGCACTGTCGCGTTGAAAGTAATCCAGCTCTTCTAATGGTGACGTTAGTCCTGCCACGGAGCCTGAAGTGTTGCATTCTAGAACACTCCAAAACATGAACGATGGAATCCGTGGCAGTTGGAAAGTGATGCTTACGGATATCGACAGTTTTATCCTACTCGGGTGAATCCCTTCCATCTGTAGCCAGTCCAACACTGAGTCCACGGCCTCCTGTTTGGGCTTGAACATGTTCACAACTTTCTCCGGTGACCAATGCTTGCCATAGTTGGCTGAATCAGGATGTGAGACATCATATATAAGTTCCTCAGCTCGGTGAAGGTTCTGCTGCGTAAGCCCTATCCGGACTGGGAGATTCGCGGTGGGGTGTAGACGATGCGCTTTCGCCCAGCTGCTTCGCGCTGGCAGTCTCTCCTCGTGTAAAACATGATTAAGGGTCCTTGGCTGTGGCGGCGTCGCGCCGATTGCTGCCGCCAGGGCAGGCAGTATGATCGTGAGGCCGCTGAGCCGCATCTTGGCAACACCAGGTCGTCCAAAGGCCAGAAGAGGAAGAGAGGACAGAATTGGCAGGCTCTCGGAAAACTTTCTTCATATTGCTGTCGGTCTATCTCAGCTCTGGGATGCCCCGGCCAGGGCGAGAGGTTCTCTCGCTGGGGCACGACTGAAACTGTAATCACGAGCCATGATAGAAACTTCTCCGACTATAGACCCGTGTCGAACCTCGAAACGTCAAGGTAGACGACGCCCGACATCCTTGCATACAGTAATATGGGGACCGTGTCGAGCCATCTCGCACCTGAATTTCAAGCTTCGGATGATCTATTCGTCAAGCTTCCCAAGGAAGCTTACTTTTGACCAATGATCGACGGGATGAGGCCATCAGCCACAGCAATGACGGCGTCATGGTCGAGTACTCCGTACATCAAACGGTTCTGGCGCACCTACGTTGCAGACGGCCTACATAGGTCTGTATGCAACGACAGCGAGCGACTGGGGCACAGACAAGCCATGTTTCTGCCGCGTGGGTCGGTTCATGCGCAGTCGCAAACCGTTATCGACCAGTCCTGTCTGTGTCGAAGTTTGGGCCAGGGCGGGGGCTTTCCAAGCAGCAGCCATTTCGAGGCACCGAGTACAGGGAGCGGGAGGGGTCGGGGCCCCTTGGAGCGGGAGGGCTAGAGAAGCCCCAAACGCGTACCTGAAACGGAAGGCATCCCGGGAATCCGCTGGAGATCTTGAGCCCTACGTGGCCTTGGCAAATGGCAAACGAAAAACCATGTCTTTGCTCGATGGATCTTGTGAGAATATGCCTAACTGTTCGTCCAGGTCACGCGACACTTGGTCGGCGAGGTCCTCGTTCGCTGGCCGCAAGAAGGTGGAAATGGCATTTTCCAGAGTCTCATCCGAGAATCCTGGCGTTTTAAGCATTTCGTGGAACCGCGTCTCAGATCTTAGATCAGCTTCAAACTGGGTGGTAATGGTGTACGCACGCTGGGCTTGAGACGGTTTGATGATATTCCACGCCTTGGTGGGCTTGCTCTCGAGCAAGAGTGGCGCGTCGAACATTATGTTTGTAACGGCGGCATTCAAGTTCGTGAGCTCCTTTGCGCCACTGTTGGCCTGCTTGTCGGTGATGCTCCACGCGTGGATCTGTCCCTTGGGATGCCCAGACAGAAGAACCGTGCCATCATGCGTCAAGCCCAGACAAGAGGCAGGGCCGGATTCTGAGGGTGCAACACAAAATGGCAATGTGATCTGTACGACAGTTGACGATTCCTCACTGTTGGGTCCCAGCAGCGGCTTGGGACCGAAAAATTCGACAGAGAAGATGGAGCCAGTTTCCGTAGATACGAAAACACCTTTTGAGCACGGGTCAAGCGCAAGACACAGGGGCGAAGCGGGGAACAACAAGGTGCGGAGGGCTGCACCAGTGCGATAATTCCAGACAACGCACGTCTTGTCCTTGCTTGCGGACACGCAAAGGCTGGTCTCCTCGCTGTCGCCAGACGATGCCACGATGGCGGTGATGGCGCCTCTGTGGTTGGAGAAGCTGACAACAGGCTCACGCTCCTCGTTGCTGTCGAGCTCCAGAAGTTGGGCAAGGCTCCACACATGGATGTTGGAGTCGTCGGAAGCGGTCAGGAGATGATATGGCGTAGCGACCATGCAGGACACGGCCTGGACGTGACAAGGAGGCAGAGAAACCATCCTGCCTGTGCTGATCTGCGGAGAGTGTCAGCAAAATGAATCAAGAACATTGTACAAGCGTTGACTCTGTGCTAGAAACCAACCTCCCACAGCATGATCCTGCCCTCAACAGTCCCCAAAATGAGTACATCGCCGGCCAGGGTCAAGCACCTTATCCTCTCGGGGAGAGCCACAAAGGCCTCTTGGTTACCGCGAAGGCGTGAGTAGACATGGACATAAGCCTTCTCGTTCTGGGCGGCAAAAACGTGTGTCTGATTGGCGGCAAGACAGTTTCGCGGGGTTGAGCTCTTCTTGAAGGCCGACTTTGCAGCAAATGTTGGCCACAGAGAGTGCGTGTAAATCCCGACGTCCTTGGCAATGGCCGTGTTGCTGGACAGTGGCGGTCCACAGATGGACGAGAAGAATTCCTCGACCAACATTTCTCCTTTCCTCTGCAGATATTGTTCGACGCACGAAAGGCAATGCTCGGAGTTGAAGCTGGCTACAGGCACTGAAATTTGCTATGTCTGATTTTGGAAGGAGCGCACGAGTCAGGATAGACCAGAGCCAGGAGAGACCACAGCCAGGGTTATACCCTAAGCCCTGGACCTACGTGTAGCTAGCTGTCTACCAAACAAACTTCAACTTGTGGGCTTCGGTCTGTGATATAATGACCTGGCACCTCCAGTCTCAAGCCACACTGAGCACGCTGTTGTCCTCATTTGGCTCCTGATATACACACCACCCCGGGCACATTTGAACATTTCAACATTTAAACCTAGAAAGCTCAACTCAGACTCAACGACTACAATGTATTTTCATTACGGAATGCCTGGGAATTGGTTCCCTGGTTGTAATTCCATATACTGTGTATGCGATTCAAACCTTGGGACGCCTCTCTTGGGCACGTTTCAAACAACCAGCTTGGCCCAGGAGTCAGCCATCGCCAAGCACTCATGCCATCTCATGATTTTTTTTTGTTCACCCCCCTGGCCTGAAACCTGGGGCCGTTGCTTGCTCTTGCATGGCCCCCCCTTGACCCGGCGCTAAGTAGCGTAGCTTATTGCAGGAACCAAATGTTTACTGTATACATAGCCTTGACAGCCGGATGCAATGGATCGCCGCCTCGTTGGTTGACGGAAGACAGAAATTCCTCTGCGCAGGAATCTAGAGCTACTCAATGAACCATACTTAGACCTTGGCGTGGTCACCACAAATTGACAATGCCTCTGGCCCGGCCCACTGGCAAAGGGGCGAAGACTTGTATGCACTAATTTTAAGCATACCGAGAGCCTAATTTAGACTGGGGCACCCTCCCCTCAGCCCCTTTGGCCAATCCTGGACTTCAGGAGCCGCCCCTGACAGTACCCAGCTTCCACTTTGGGGACGGCACCGAGTAATTTACCTCCGTGGACGATCGATGGCGCGCGGGGTGGAGGGTAGCATTACGGGGGCAATCGTTGTTTTAGCTTCTTGTTAACTAAGTAGTCTACCTGGAAACAAAGCATGGGAAGGGTGAACAATGAGCGGGGAAATATGCAGAGAACATTTGAATGGGCAGTGTTGCGTGTATATACTTAAGTAGCTGACGAGCAGGCTGCGCCCACATGCACTTGTCGTTCTTTCGAGTACACACACTGTTACATTCTTGTATCTATTATGCTCCGCAAAATGGACCGGAGGTTTTCACTCGTTTCTTCCCCGTCAGCAGTTGCTCGTGCTTTGTCGCTGTTGCTGGCGGGCTCTACACTCGCGATCGAACTCAACACGGCCGACCCGGGCTCTATCTCGGCGGCGGCGTCAACGGTCGCCTCGGGGCTGTTCAAGAATTATTACAATAATGCATCTACCGCCGGGCACTTCAACCAGCCGCAGCCATGGTTCTGGTGGCTCTCGGGCTCGGGCTGGAATGGTTTGATGGACTATACCGTATACACCAAAGACACACAATACCAGACGGCTCTCCTGGCCGCCTTATCCGACAACCTCGGCTCCAACTTTGACTTTGCGCCGGCGGAGCAGCAAAACTGGGAGGCCAACGACGATCAGATGTACTGGGTGTACAACGCGCTCACTGCGATGGAATACAATTTCACGGCCGTTGAGGGTGCTCCGCCGTGGGTGACTGCTGCCGAGAATGCCTTCAATGCCTTCGTGCGGAGGTGGGAGGCTGACAGCCCGACATGCGGCGGAGGGTTGAAGTGGCAGTACATCGAGACCAAGAACGGCTACTTTTATAAGAACGCTGTCACCAACGGGGGCTTCATGCAAGTCGCGGCCAGGTTGGCCCGGTACACAGGCAATGCAACCTACGCTGAGTGGGCCGTCAAGATCTGGGACTGGTCGGCTGCGGTCGGGCTCGTCGGGCCACAGTTTAATGTATTTGACGGTGCATCAGACGAGGGGACCGACAACTGCACCCAGACGAATGCGGACCAGTGGAGCTACAATGTTGCCACGTACATGATGGGGGCAGCGAACATGTACGCGTACAACGGTGCGATGGGGATCCCGGAGCAGCAGGTTATCTGGGGGTCCAGAGTGGCTGGACTGGTGTCGGCGGCAAACGCGACCTTCTTCTCCCCACCGACAAACAACGCCACAGGAGTCATGTACGAACAGAAATGTGAGATCACATCTACGTGCAACATAGACCAGACCAGCTTCAAGAGCTCCCTCTCGAGGTGGATGGGGAAGACGGCGGTGCTGGTGCCCAGCGTCAAGGACGATATCTTGGCACTGCTCTCTACCAGTGCGACGGCGGCGGCTGCTAGCTGCACAGGAGGGAACTCGACAAACTCGTGTGGGATGAAGTGGTGGACGGCGGATGGTTATGATGGGTACTCGGACTTTGGGTCCCAGCTGAGCGCACTCGAGGTCATACAGAGCCTGCTGGTGATGAGCACGGCAGAGCCGACGACGCTGATTCCAACGGCATAGTTGTGGCGGAGTTTCTCTTGCCCGTACGGAGTGGGAACAGGCACCCCCAATGCAGAAATGTGTCCGAAATCTCTGTTGTCTATTTGACTTGTGACATGGGCAACGTGTATCTACTGGCAGACCGGGATCGCAGCAGTGACATTTGAATGTACAAAGTATACCAGGACAAGTACTCCGTACAGAAGAAGGCGATACCCTCCATCCACTGAGGAAATGCGAACCTGCCAATGGAATTACTAACACTGCATGCAGGAGTGTGTCGCGGGCACGCTTATCGGCATATCAAAAGACCCAGAGGACGAAGGCTGCCCGATATATCTTCAAGCTGCAGGCCCCTTCGTCAGGTCTGATGGGTGCCCTGGTGTGTGTCGTTGCGCAACCATGAACCCAGTGAAGAAGAGGTGAGTCCCGTGAGTATTGTCTCGGACGAGGCTGCGTCGTGAGGGCTATTTTGGTAACATTGAAGGCATAGGGCGGGCGGACAGATCATGAATCGCCGCGTGCCATGCGTGCGTACATATGTACTTAAGTATTAAGACTTAAGTATTAAGTAGCTTGGACTCTGGCATGGCATCTCTTGGATGCTGGTGGGATGAGTAGTGTAGTTGTGAAGGAGAATAATCTGTACTGATTTGGAAATCTTGGCAGAGCTCGGCCCACAAATGACTTCATGGGATGAAAGTCGTGCAGGTCCAGTTTACCACCCGCCCCCAGCCGATGCTTTTAATCACCTTGGTACCTACTAAGCAGGTATTAATAAAGGCCTCGATGAGGGGGAGTGCGATGGTGCGTTCGGGACAGATTACTGCTATTGCTGCCCTCCCGAAGAACCGAGGAGCCTGGGAGCAGGAGCGGGAGCGTGGATTCCATTTTTGGAGAAAGCACTTGAGGCGTGGCTTGCACATGAAACAAGGGGACCCTCAATTTAAGCTTTGCCTGGTACCTTCTCTGTTCAGGTCAGTTGCTCACTGGTTTACTGTGGTACACGTTAGCGTCCACGACGGATTTCCCTGTTTTTAAACTTTTTGAGGCTCTGGCGATCAGCGGCCTCTAGCAAAGGTAGTGTAATCCGTAGTGTACCTGGTGCAGTGCTTACCTGCAGATCCCACTACTGCTACTGTTGTGTATGGTGCGCCATCAATCATGGGCCACGAGCAAAAAGGCCTCGTAAGCTCCTCTCGTAAGATGCAAGCTCCTCCTATGCATACCTAGGTACCTAGGTATGTAGATTTTGACTTCCCAAGCACCTGCTCAACTGGGCATCGTGTCTGATCTTCCCTGCTGTGCGCCATACTCGTCTTGGCAAGCTGCACGTTGCAAACCTGGGATCCCCGAGTCGCCGGCCGTGCCCTGTCCTGTCCTGTGTGTCTCCACGCTGGCTGGCCGCTTTCTTCTTTCCCTTATTTTTTTAATCAACTTGCAGCTGCGTCAGTAATCCCGCATCTGCGAGAGTTCAGTCTATCAGGCAATCTGCACTATCTAGGTACGTACCCTTACCCCTGCACGCTGGTCGGGGGGCTGTCCCGAATTAAAAATATTAAAAAAAGGGCCTAGCCCGCCTACCTGCAAGTTCATCATCCCGCACCGCGCTTTTCTTGGCTTATTTCTTCTTAGCTCATACCCACATGTGCGCATCTATCTGTCTGCACTTCTGCCCGTCAAAACGACAGATACTATAACCGCCCGCTAACCAATTGGCGACATCATCTTACCCTAATCTTTTTTTTTTATCTTTTTTTTTCCTGACGCCGTCGCAATACCATTTCTTCTACAACAAACTTACACATCTCGTGCTGTCTCGCCACATATCCCAGTCACGTCGTCCCATCACAACCCACCCTCTGCCACCTGGTCAGCTAAGCAGTAGGCCTTCGCTTGCGATCTCCCATTACGTCCTTATCGGCATCTGGCAGCTTCTCTGCCAGCGACACACAAGTCGGCCTCCAGCCGTAGCTCCCTAACCCCTAACCGGGCCCTTGCCCGCCCATCCACGGCTTTGCACTCACTTCAGACTTCAGTCCCACCGCATTTCTTGGCCTCTTCCGAAGCCTCACTCACCTGCGAGCACCTACAGCGCGAACCTGCCGTCTCCGACACCCTCTCCCCTCCCCGGGCTCCTTTTCTGGACCTGCGCGACAATCAGCCACCAGCGCCCCCGCCAGCCCCGCCAGTCGAGACCAGCCGGCTCCATGTTCAATGTTCGTCGAAAGCCAATGCTGATCCCCGTATCGGCGCGAGCCAAAAGTCCCAGGCGACAGCCCAACATGCCCACTGTCAAGCGCGCCTTGATTGCCGCCGCCTTCTTCATCACCATATTCTACATTGTCACTCGGTCACACGGGCCCGAAATCCCGCCACCCGCCGCTCCAGTACGGTCAGACCAAGTCCTGCTGGAGACAGACGATGCTCACAGCGAGCCCTCGAAACAGTCGTCCTCATCAACAGGCACGCCGCGTGTGGCTGAGAAGCCCCTGGACAATGTTGGTTCCAGTGGTGGCGGTGTAAATGGGCAAAAGACACTGCAGGACATGTCCAAGATGTCCACCTACGACAAGCTCGCCTACCAATTCCCCTACGACGTGGAGACAAAGTTCCCCGCCTACATCTGGCAGACATGGAAATATACCCCGGCGAGCGGAAAGTTCAAGTTCAGAGAGGAGGAGGCTACGTGGACGGAGCACCACCCAGGGTTCATCCACGAGGTCATAACCGACGACGTCGCCGAGAACCTGGTCAAGCTTTTCTATGCCTCCGTGCCAGAGGTGATCGAGGCCTACACCTCGTTGCCGCTCCCGGTGCTGAAAGCCGACTTCTTCAGGTACCTGATCCTGCTTGCGCGCGGCGGCGTCTACAGCGACATTGACACGTCGGCGCTCAAGTCCGCGGTGGAGTGGGTGCCCGATTCGGTCCCGCGCGAGACAATCGGCCTGGTGATTGGCATTGAGGCCGACCCAGACAGGCCCGACTGGCATGACTGGTACAGCCGGAGGATCCAATTCTGCCAGTGGACCATCCAATCGAAGCCCGGCCACCCAGTCCTGCGCGACATCGTCTCGCGGATCGCGGCAGAGACGCTTAAGAGGAGGAGGTCGGGATCACTCAGCGGTATGGACACAAAGAACGTGATAGAGTTCACGGGGCCTGCTGTCTGGACCGACACGATTTTCGAGTACTTCAATGACCCGCGGTATTTCGACATGAGCACGAGCAAGGGGGCAATCGACTACAGGAATTTCACAGGCATGGAGGTTGCCAAGAAGGTCGGCGATGTTATAGTCCTGCCCATCACCAGTTTCTCGCCTGGCGTTCAGCAGATGGGCGCCAAGGAGCCTGACGACCCGATGGCGTTTGTACATCACGACTTTGAGGGTGAGTTTCGCCGCCCCGCCCCGCCCCC
>MAVT02001627.1:0-11057 GCA_001702395.2 Diaporthe helianthi
GGAGGGGGGAGGGGGGAGGAAAGGGCAATAGTAATATATGAGCATGCTGCTTGGTCGAGCTACCAAAGGGCCGGAAGTAGGACCCGGGAATACAACTTGGAAATCAAGCACTTGCTTTCACGTGTACTTGTGAAAAGACAAGAAAATTGGCGGAGAGGGCCTGGGGGCCGGGCGTCGCATCGGTGCGAGTATTAAACTTTCCTGGCGTCCCCTGCGAGGTCGTATATGAGCCTCATGCAGTAATCTGTACCATGAGGGCCCTCAGCCTCGCGCAAAGGCTAATAGATGATGAGAAGGGGAAACAAGATTTTCATGTCGGCCTATAGCACCCGGGATATATTGGCAGAACAGGACAAGAGGAGAAGTCCCGTATTACAGCATAAACCGGCCTGGCAACTTACATGACCCTCCTGAAGTCACCCAGTTTCTGCCAGTTAGCTAAGGAGCGGCTGAAACTGTGAAACCAAGAGCGGGAAGCCATGGCCAGATGGGTTGTGGTACCGGAACAGCTCGCCCGCGTCTACAGGTGCGCAACTCGCCTGGTCAAACGAGGGTGCTGCAATTTGAGGCACTCTGCGATCCCGGAGCTAGGATCTGTGTGCTTCGTGTTGCCCTATGAGTTGCCATGAATAAGTGTTGTGTGTCTGTGGGTGGGTGGCTTGCCGACGGTTAGAACGTGATTCTGTGGTGACTACATCAATCACACTTTGACGGCAGGCTTACTACCTAGTGTAGGTAATTAGCCAGAATACGCACGCATTGGCATTTTGCAATGCGATCTGCTCGCTTGCAGTGCATGCGTTTCTTTTTTGCGTTTGAGCGAGTGTGGACTAACAAGGCCAAGCTAAGAGACAAGGCTGAACTTGATCCACATGGAACGAACGTCAAGATAGAGTCTCACCATGATGCAACTAGCATACTCTGTAGACCAGAGTGACCCGGATGCAGGAGTCCTGCTGGTCAATGTGTGGCTGTTCCACTGGGACCCCCCCCCCATCCCCCTTGGCACGAGAGCCTGGAGAGCCGCATTTGCACACAGACATTTTTCTCTCTATGGGTCTGTGCCTTTTTCTTGGTTTGTTAGGCCAGAGAATACCAGAAACACAACACAGATTGGGTGACTTCTGGGCAAGGGTTGTCAGGCTTTCTACTGTGGTAGTGTGCACCTTTGTGCAAAAGGCAAGGCAGGAATTGGAGATGAATGTCAAATACTTCATTCACTGTTTGTCCCCTGAGTGACAATGGCTGGTGTAGGAAACACAACCCCGTCCTCCCCCATCTGTATTCATGTAGTGCGTGTGTGTAATGAGACAAGATGAGAGGTGATGGGTTGCTTGGTACCAAAATAGAAGTGTGGAGGAAGGCAGTGATGGGGTGACTTGTCTGGCAGTCTTGGTTTGTAAAGTGTGGTCGACGGTTTGCTATGGTAGTCTACCTATCCCTCTCTCCCCCACCCCCCACCTCTTGTTGCCCCTGAACTAGCGCAGAGTCTGACGCGGTGTCGGGAGATGGGCTCCGGGGACATGGGTGGGTGGGAGGAGAAGCAATCTGATGGTCTGAAATGGACAAGCTCGCCCAAGTTGTACTGCACAGCGTTGCATCGGAGGTTGAAAGGCATGTTGCGTGCAGGTGAAACGAGGCAAATCATCCGGCTGCAAAGACAGCAGCAGAGTCCAGACTCCAGACAAGAGAAGCTTGGATACCATGGCAAGTACTGTGTGGTATTATCACAGTTGACATTGACAGCCATGGCAGCCATGGCAGCATGGCCATCAGCATGGCTGATGATGAGCATGGATTATATTAACATGTGAGTTTCCAGGCCTACAGTACGTATGGAGTACTCTGTACAGAGTACCTAGGGTACCCCACGCCTCACAATATGATGCAAACACAATGGGCTTGCTTCCCCGAGGTTCGGCTTTGTGCTCGGGATGGCTGGGATGGCTTGCTGGGATGGCTTGCTGTGGAGGATGCTGATGACTTCTTTGTTTGTACTGCACTGCAGTCAAATCTCACAGTGATCAACATTGCTGACTGCCCTTCTGGGGCGGCAGTTGCCAACCTGGGCCCACCATCACATTCTCTCACTTGCCATTCCTGGAGCCCTGCAGGAGGAGTGGTGCTGGGATGGGCTGGATGGCTGGATGGATCGACGATCGAGGTCGTGCATGCCATGTAATCTATGTAATGGGCTGAACGGTATGGATGTTCTACTGTGTATGGTCCAAGTTGGCCAGATTGTGGGCACCCGAAACACGGCCCAGCACCAAAAAATGCAGAGGGAGGAGACCAAGAATGCTGCCAGGGCAGCAGGTACATAGTGGACTTCGTGTCTCGTGTCTTCGAGTCATCGCCAAAAGGATATGCCCTGTCAATGGGGCAGGGCAGTTGGGTTAGCAGGTTGCAAAGGATACCTACACATGAGCAAGCTTGACAGCCAGGGCAGCCTGGTCGCTTAGGCAGGAAAATTGGGCATTGACCAGCTTGGGAAGATGTGCCTCTCTCTGCTAGTCTGCCCACATCATCTATCTACCTGGGTACCTAGGTACCTAGGTTTTGTGCTGGAGTTAGGTCCCGACAGGGTACTTGCTTTTTCGTAATATGGGAGCAGCCACAATGCAAATGACAAGAGAGAGATCAAAATGAGAACAAGATGCACATCATCAAAAGAAGAAGAAGAAGAAGAAGAAGAAGATTAAAATGAAAAGAGGAAGAAGCAATAGAGGAGAGGCAACAGGACAAACACACCAATCATGTTCCAGATAGCTCTAGATAGCTCCAGATCATCAATTGGGCAAGATGGCAGAATGGCAGCAGCCCCTGGCTTTCTTTGTTGCCCTATGGGGGTGCGTGCCGTGGTATTTGGTATTCGTGCAAATGAGTACATGTTAACTACCTATCAGCCCAAGTACCTACCTAGGTAGGTAGACGTTACTCAGTAAACCATGGTATACCTATTGTGCCTGGGAAGAATTGACCACATTTCTAGTGCATTGACTAGGTACCCTGGTACCTAGGTATGTACGATGCTGCCCCTGAATTAAGCTAGCCATAGACCTACAACTGTACCTAGGTAATTACCTGCCCCAGGTACCTGGGTAATTAGGCTGGTGATGTGCAGACCAACATGTCCACTCAGGGGACCACACCACCCCATATACCATACCTAGGTACCTAGGTACAAGTACATACAGGATTCGACCTGTCAAGGTACATGGTACTTGATATCTTTAGAGAAGGACAAATAGAATAAGAAAAACAAATGAATTGGGTTTGGATACTGCACTGGACAGGCCGTTAACAAAGTAGTTGGGAGAATTGGTGCGCATAGCATCAATGAGTGCCATGCCAGCAATTTACAGCATGTCCTTTCCTTGTTTGAATGAACCTGACTGAACCTTCCTCTTGGGTGGCCTGGACAGGCTGGACTGTGATCCTTGGTGGGGCTGGAAGATGCTGGTACAAACCAGAACATCCAGCGCCCTTTTACAACTGAACCATGCCGTATTACGCTGCAAGTCGCTCACGATAGCAGACCACCGTCGCAATACCTACCTAGGCAGGTCACAGGTAGGTACAGATTAGATAAGTATACTGGACTTGCAGACAGACAAAGACATTGCACCCGGACACACAGACAAGAGGGAGGCTCAGAAACATGCGAAGCAGACACGGACGACAGTGGGGCATTCATCAGGACCCCCCCGACCCCCACCGTCGCTTCTCCGATTTGTCCACCGCCCCTCAGGGACCGTTCAAGGGACCGAAGCCCAGAGGAGCGGCCCACAGGGATTTGATTGAACCCTGGACTGACCCAGGGCCGGGGATGGCCTGTCTCCTCCTCCTGGGGCCACCAATGGCTGCCGTCCTCGGTTTGTGTGCATCTTTCGCGCGAGAGAGAGGGAGAGGGAGAGGGAGGGAGAGAGAAATTCCGTCTGGCTTGTCTGGCTGTCTAGCTGTCTGTCCGAGAAAAAGTTGCGCGCCATTCGGTTTATTATTTGCCTGGCTCTGCCAAAGTGAACAAGTCCAGCCCGTCCTGCTGCTCCTCCTGGCAAGAACCTTAGGTAGACAGACCTGAATTTACGGACGGGACGACGTGCCGTGAATTTCCCTTCCTCCATCATCCCCGACAGAGGGGCGCGCTGCTTTGCTTTTTCATCTCCACGCTTCATTTTGACAGCAGTTGTTTGTTCCTGAACGGCGTGCCTGTGCCAGCCCCAGCCCTGCCTGTCTCTGATCCTGCCCTCGACCGTTATTCTTCACTTTCAACCTCACTTTCGACCTGCTCGTGCTGGTCCAAGGTGGTGTGCACCTGCGAGAAACTTCAGCCCTCCCTCCCTCGTCTTTGGCCTCCCCGCCCGCGCTCAACCTCACACCACCCCCCACTTCCACCTCGCCTCCCTTCACCTCGCCCACAGATCCAAACCACGCCTTGCCAGGCTGCTTTCCACAGCTCCCGGTCCTGAGACAGCTCCTGTGACTAAACTCTCACGGCCGCCCCTCTAGTTCGGTCGGCACCCGCCCCAGTACCTGCTAAAGAGGACCTTAGTCCCATCCCTCGTAGGGGGCACGAGGCCCACCCACTGCCAACAGCACCCGCCTGTCGCAACCGCTCCTGTTGGCTGAAGTCGCCCTTCCAGGACTTGGAACCGTCGTACAAGTCTCGCCCCGGTCCTGGGGCCTGACCAGAACATATTTCCTGGCCGACCGATGACCCCATGAAGGAGCCAGTGCTGTGGTTTAGAGAAGTGCAAGCCAGCTAGCAGCAGACCAGCGGCCATGGACGCCTCCTCAGCTCCCCTCGCCGACTATTTCTGGATTGCCGGCATAGAAGACATATCCTATCATGACAATGACCCCGACCCGCGACCTCTGAGCTCCCTCCAGCTCAACGACACAATCAGGGAGGACGCCGAGAACGAGGTTGCCGACACGCTCACCCAGACACCCACAAAGGACACCGCCCGCCACTCCCGGAGGAGCTCAATCAACCGAATTTCCAGGATCCCTTCCAACGAGAACAACCGCTTCTCCATACAGACCCTGGGCGAGGAAGACGAGGGCAACACCAGAAGTAATAGAAGCAGCGCAACCATACGCGCCGTGCCCCCCGTCAATGGCGGTAGCGGGCCCGACGACAGCCCCTTCAGTCCCACAGAGTCCACCCCTGCCGAGGGCTCGTCCGCGACCAACGGCGGTGGTGGACAAGGCGTGGGTTTCACGGGTCTGCCAGATTTTGATTTCGACAAGGCTCTTATGAAGTTTGCCGCAGAGCGAGAGATCTTTCTGGATGACCTGAGTTTCAGCGCTGGGGCCAAGCTGCAGGCGCGCCCTCCAATGGTGAACAATTCGCGCGCGGAGAGGATCAAGGCCGAGGAGGGCGAGCTCAGCGGGAGGATGAGCCCCTTGAAGAGCATCAGGGGGAGCATTCGGCGCAAGATTAGTTTTAGGGACATGAACAGCGTCAAGAGGCAGACGGCGCCTCCCCGAGCACGCCCAGGTAAGAGCCCTCGCTCCCAGGTCGCCATACACTGGTCGGTTTTGCGCAGCCGCATGCTAACAGCGTGCCAGCCTCTGTCCGGACCACGAAGCGGTTGAGCAATTACAACTCAGTCATTCCGCCTCCGGAACCCCTAAATATGGACCCGGACATGCACCCTCTCAAGAGGCGTTTTGAGCCCAAATTATTGGACAGGTATCCCAAGGCCTCATCAGATGAAAAGACTCGAAGGGGGAAATTCCCAGACTATGTGCCCATGTTCGCCTTTCCCAACGATATTCAAGTCGTTTCGTCCGACGAGCGCCCCCGAGCCACGTGGCACGGCTTTACTATGACCTCTGACGACAACTCCAAGCTCTACGGGATCACCGTAATAGTTTGGACTGCGTTGACCGCTGATGTCGCTGAGCAAGTCGAGAAGAAGTGCGAATCATGGAGGCAGAAGCACATGTCAGACGAGGAGAGAGAGCTGGCAGCCAGTTTGGGCGCCCGCCTGGCGGCCGAGCGCGCACACCTCTCACAACTCCTCGCAAAGCTTCCCACCATTCCGTCTGGTTCTTCCGCTAGGGACCTTCTCGACGATCAGATCAGCACTGTGGAGGAGAAGATCAGCCTCATGACCGAGATGCTGCGGCCGCTCAGGCATGGCGCCGCGTCTAAAATCGATGGTCTCACAGCTGGCGACACGGGCTTATGGACGCCACGGGCCTATGGCATCTTGGGCCGAGATGTGACCAAGATAACATTTTGGAAAGACTGGCTTCGGTCCATTATCGTGCCCATGACGGACGGTGCGGTACTGAGGGTGCCGCCCAGCTCGCCCAAGGTCGGGCGGTGGCAGCCGCTTGAGCATTACGTCGTCAACCTCTGTATCGAAGCCGTCAGCCCCATCAGCTCCAAGACCCAGGTAGAGCTTGGTGTCAGAGAGCTCCGCCTTTACTGCCGCAAGGAGGCGGCCAACGAGCTACCCGGCTCGCGCAACATCGACCTCTACGCGCTGTTCAGATGCCTGTCTCTGGAGAACATCGTGGCTCTGTTCGAGTATGCCATGTCCGAATCCCGGATCATCTTTATCTCATCTTACACGGCCATGCTCCACCTTGCATGCCATGCCCTTGTCAACTTACTGTACCCCCTGAAATGGGCTAGTGTCTTCATTCCGGTGCTACCGGCAAGGCTGCTGTCTGCACTGGATGCCCCATGTCCATATATTGTCGGTATCGAGAGACGGTACGACAACATCGAACTCCCGGAGGACGACTATGTGCTTGTGGACCTGGACAGGGACACCATCGACGCCACGTCGCAGCCCCATCGCCTGCCCCGGCAGCATCGCAGAAAGCTCTTCTCCCTGTTGCAGATCGCCGCGCCACACAAGTTGCGCTACGGGGTCACTACTGGTGCTCCCCCATACGCCATCGAAGCTTTCCCTTACGATGCTTACTCGGCAGAGAACGATGGCATCTTCAACGCCAGCCCTGCGCCTGCCACACTGGGTAAATGGGTGTCCCAAAACTCATCAACATTCGGCGAACCAGTCCAGCCCAACAGCATCCGAAAACCAATTTTCAACGCCTTTTGCCACGCCAAACCTGACAACTCGAGGTCCGACAGGCCTATGACAGCACGATCCGGCAAGACAAGCCCAAACTCTTCCGTGTCGCCAGTCTCCATGACATTCCCGCCGATGCCGACCACGCCAGTATCACGGACTGACTCGGGATTTGCGGCGTCGGGCACTTTGAAGGAGAAGCGTTCTGGCCATTTTGATACCAAATCGAGACGTAGTTCGTCCTTTGGTGTGGAACAGCACCCCCCGGCGCATAGGCCTAGCATCGCGGCTCTCAACGGCCATTCACAAAACCTGTCCGTGTCATCCACTTCTGGCGACTCCCAGTCGTCGTACCACACTGGATATGCACCATCCTCGTATGCACAGTCGACAATCGCGGCCTCCACTGTGATGCCCAACATGCTCGTTCAGCCCGTCGAGAACACGGACACCACAGTATGGGTCGAAGGGCACTGTATGGAATGGAACGTTGCGGAGCGTGATTCAGTTTGCGACATATGCGACGAACGGTCCGAGGGCGATGGACTGTTTAAATGCAGGGGCTGTGGCTGTCTGGCACACAATCGCTGCCTGGGATTCGTGTGCCTCGTCTGCCCCGTTGCTTTCCACGCAGACCGAGTTCGCGCCGCCTTTGTCCGCTGCCTTGCCAGCCTGCTGTACACCTACAGGAAGTATATGTGCCGGCCAAATAAGCAGCAGAAGGAAAATGGCCAGCTTTACGCCTTTGACATGAATGGCTTTATTAGGAGCTTGCCGTATGACCAACAGGAGTACGCGACTATGATGAAAGATACGCAAGGTAAGCACACCCGGGGGAGCAAACGAATCACCACGGGGCGAACTGAACTGTGCTAACAGCACAAAGCCTTCAATGAATTTGTCCACGAACGGGAGCGGCAACCGGCGAGCCACCCGGACAACCGACTCTTCGATGAGATCTTGATTGCTAAAAAGGCTCGTGGGAGGCCGATGCTATCAGCTGGCATCTCACGGCTCTCTACCCTTAGAGCGAGCCATGGTGGTTCTGGTGGAGCACCAGCCCCACGTCAACCCAAGCTCACAGGGTTCATGGCCGACACGTCTGACCACATATGGAGGACTGCAGCCGTCCCTGTCCCCAGCTCGAAATTTCAGGGCGACTACCGTTCGATCATCACCAGGATCCCCGATAAGCTTGACCCAGCTCTCATCAAGGAGCCGCGGTCCATCGCCGGCGCACCGAAGCCCGAGCCAAGGGGCAAAGGGTTCTTGAGGAAAGCGATCGGGAGCAGCAACAAAGGCTGATTAAATGCGGCGCCAACTCGCCAAGTCTGTACACTATCGAAAGTCGATGGCAGTAGTCGATATGCCATCGTTATGAACTGGGTTGCTTGGAGGCACAGCCCGCCCTCAAAAACAGTAGCTCCGACCAATGGTGCTGTGGGAGAAAACTAAATTGAGCCTGGAGATAAGTACCTCGGTGCTCGCCAGGCGAAAGTTGGGCGGGCCTAGACGGCCTTGGAAGATTCAAGCTCGTCGAGTTGCTTTGCGTGAGAAGGTTAATTGGATTCGAGCCAGGCTGAAAGAATGGCATTGTCATTTACGAAGTGCCCCATGTACAAGTAGGTGGATATTTTAAAAGGAGGCGGCCTTTGAAGGGCCGACAAGGGAAAGCGCCATCTTGTTGAATAAAATGCATTCAGGCATGGTGGACTGTGGTAGTATGGCAATGATTAGAGCCAAGAAAACTCGATAATTTTGTCATATTGAGTTTGGACTGTGCCTTGTGAGAACCTAGTTTGACTTCTTATCATGTGATATGCCTGATGCCGAGCTTGTTCGTAGCGAGATAGCCCCTTTGGCCCATCTCGGTCCTCCAGCCGATACCAAGGATGCCAAACAAGATTTTGCCATCCTGCTCCTCGACGCCTGCGCCCCCGTCCGGCGAACACACCTCTTCGATCACGAAGCACACCTGCTCCACCTCGCCCGGATGTAGCACCGGCCGCGGGGACCCGCCAGCCTCCCAGTTGCAGTCGCGGCATGAAAGCCCGGGTTCGAGCTGGAGGACCACGCGCTCGAGTTCGGTCGTGTCCTCGGAGCAATTCTCGAGCTGCGCCTCGAGGACCCACCGCCTGCGACTGCGCCTCCCCCGCCACGCCGCCTCTTCCCCCTCCCCCTCGGCCTTGTTCTCCGCCTCACCGCTGGCGGCAGCAGCTGGCAGCCCATCGGCCCCCTCGGGAGGAGGCGTCGGAGGTGAGCCTGCTGTGGGTGGTGGTGGTGGTGGTGGTGGTGGCGATGATGAAGCATTTGGCACCGCGGGCGCGAGTGGCGACGCCTTGGTCCTCACGATCAGGCTCGGCTTGCAGATGAACTGGTAGAGCTTACGGAAGGTGCGCGTCCGGCCGGACGTGTCTGTCGCCTCGTAGTACGACACCGTCACGCCCAGGACGTGGTTCCCTTCCTCCTTGAGGTCGAAGTTGACAATCCGCTGCAGCGTCCTGCCGGGCTCCAGGTCCACGCCCCCGGTCTTGGCGTGCTCGTCGGCAGAGGCGGGGGCTGGGCTGTTGGGGGAGAGGTCGAGCTTGGTGACGGCCGTCGAGTTGGGCGTCTTCATCTCCGCCTCTACGCGCACGTCGCGGATGTACTTCCTCGGTGGCGGTCTGGGGGCCGCCGCGGACCCATCGCCGCTGCTGGGCTGTGCACTCGCTGGCTCAGCCGCCGGCGGTGCCTCGTGGTTGGCACATAGTGTGCAGCTGAAGGTCTCCCCGACGTATGCTGAGCCGAAGCTTGGTGGAAGGTTGAGGATGGGGCTGAGGAGGAATGGAGAGGGGTTGGTGTCGTGTGAGGTGCTGTAGGCGAGGGAGGCTGGGACTGGTGGTTGGCGAGGTGTTGTCGACGACGCTGCGTTCGGGCTTATGGGATACTGGGCGACTAAGGATGGGCGGGAGAGACTGGAGAGTATCATCAATTCGACGTCCGGGAACACAAAAAGTAGGTAGGGGGTGACTGCCTACCGGAGGACCTTCAAGGAGATGGAGTGAGGTTCCTTGACCGGATCGTGGGAAGCGTATCGTTGGTGGCTCATACTTGTGTGGTCATAACAGTGAGAATATCCAACAACAGTATGACATTGAGACTTGCATCAATAAATTTCCCAGCTCTTGAGTATTACAAAATGTCGTCGAATGCAAGAGTTCGGCCAACTTGAGGTCATCACCATGCTCCTTATCGATAAAGCTCCTTTGTTGCGAAACTCATGTACATACACGATTAGCTTACATAAGCAGCTACTCTACTTCCCTAAAAGATTATATATTATATTTATAGCTTTTAAAATACTATAATTAATCTTTAATCTTTATCTTTTATAATATAAATATAAGTATAAATATTATATATAATTTACAATAAAGGCTAATATAATTTACTAATATTATAAAATACGAAAATAATATAAGATATAAGTATAAAATATATATAAAATAAATATTAATTATAAATTATAAAAGAATTTTAAAAAAATATAAAAGAAATATAAAATATAAAATATAAAAGAAATATAAAAGAAATATAAAAGTAATATAAAATATAAAAAGAAAATATAAATATATATTATAACTTTACTAGCGATTTACTCTACTTATCTAGCTAAAAGACTAGAATAACTAATTTTTTAAAAAAAGTATTTTATAGAAGTTATAAGTATTATACCGTTATATAATGTATATTAAATATAAAAACTAACTTATTTATAGTTTCTCTCTAGAAAAAATACTTATATATAAAGTAATAAGTATATTATTTAAGAATATAAATATTTATATATACTTTTTTATATATTAAATATACTTAGATAATTAAATATATAGCCTTATATTAACTATTTATATTCTTTAAGTTCCTCTAATAAGCTAGAACTATAGTAAGTATCCTAAAGGGATAAAATATAATATATCTTTTTAAATAGATATAGTAAGTTTTACTATATAGGAAATTTTA